>QXVX01008778.1:0-35611 GCA_013436065.1 Halocynthia aurantium | reverse complement strand
ATTTTTGCATGAACAACAAACCCTAGTTTAATCTTTGGACAACATAATAGCAACAGCAGTAGAGTGTTACAAACAGTAAACATCTCTCACCACGGTAAACTTGTTTATTTGTAGAATGGAAAGTTAGAATAGATGTGAAGTTAAATGGAGAAAGTTCACTGCAGGGGATATAGGAGATCAAGTAAAAATTTCCCGCTACTTGCTTAACTTGGAGCTAACCTAAATACTGCTGTGCAGTCTTAAGAACTACTTTTAACGTATACAANAGTTACTGGAATAATACAGGACCTTCATTATATGAAAATTAGGTTACTACAGAAAAACAACTAGAGCTGACATCGCTCTACTTGGTCAAATAACTCGAAAACATATTTACAATTTTTGCATGAACAACAAACCCTAGTTTACTCTCTGGACAACATAATAGCAGCAGCAGTAGAGTGTTACAAACTGTTCACAGTAAACATCTCTCACCACGGTATTTGTAGAATGGAAAGTTAGAATAGATGTGAAGTTAAATGGAGAAAGTTCACTGCAAGAGATATAGGAGATCAAGTAAAAATTTCCCACTACTGCTTAACTTGAAGCTAACCTAAATACTACTGTGCAGTCTTAAGAACTACTTTTACCGTATATAATATTAAAACAATATGTGGTGTAGTTGTTGTGGCTGAAAATAACTTATTTTGCGCTTATGGTCGATAACAATAAAATAAAATAATTTGTCCGATTAAATTTTATGTTATTGGCTTGTAAAAATAAGGTTAACGTCGTCATAATAACGTCATTAACCGTTAAACCATAACAGACGACAAACAGTCCTATGCGCCAACTTACGCAGGTTCCATCTGACAACCCAAGTAATTTCAACACCAATGCACGGCTAGGAGAATGTTTTCTATTTGGCATCTAATGACTATTGGAACCGTCTCATCAACAATAAGGTGAAATGAAATGTCCTGCATCCTACCATAACACTGTCCATGTTCTGATGTTGACTATGTAGTATATTATTTATCTCGCTACCTCAATCATCAAATCTCAATACTAAATGATCAACCTCAGAAATACAGCACTTCGTAAGCATCTATATCTTGAACATCTCTAACGTTCAGCACGATGTGCAACGACGATCTAGCCCTGGGCTAAATTTGAAGCGCAGGAAATAATACAAAACATTCATCGAGTCCTTAATGTATCACCGACACCCATCAGTCGATGTTATCTATTCCAAACATAAAATACATACAAAAATGCGAGGTTGCGTTATCGTGTTGTGACGGCTCAGACTAAATTGAAAGTGTTCTTGCAACCAAAACATAAATATGCATACACGATGATGCTATTAATAATATTTAATAATTTCGAAAGTCTAGAAATCTGAAAATCCTCACGAAAAGTAGTTCTAATGTAAGAAATACATCCGATAGCTTAAAATTATGCAGGTCCTATCTCAATAAGAAAGTACAGCCTTAAATTAAACATAAATGATGGTGTAGTCATATAAGTATATTCACAGATAAACTTATGAACTAATTTTTTCCACTTTAGCACTATTACAATACACTCCACTATATATAATCTGCTTTCCGGCCTGCCCACTCGCCTCAGTGCTTGCTCAACAATATTCAAATATAGCATAACCGAAACAATAGAAAAGGCTGGTATGCTTAGTCAGCAATTAAAATAATCATTTTGTACGTAATGACCCGTTGTCTGTCCAAAAAAGAATTTGAATTAAATAATTCGCGAAAAACACCGGATAACGCTATCGAGAATTTGCCACAAGAAACATCTAATTAAAAGAATTAAAAAACTTTCAGTACAGCCAACTCAAATTCCGCTAAAATAGACGGTTAGTCATTTCTATAGTCGGAGGACCGTAGCATATTCATTGATAAAGGGGTCGTGACTATGTGCCTATGCCAAAAAGCAAATGGTTTCGCATATGATGTATTGGATAGCCGCTGTTTCGCAGAAGCGCGGACTGACGCGTATTAGATTGACCGGTATTGTATTAATTTTGGATTCCGTGAAATTCCCTGAAATTTAGATAACCTAGCCGTCAATTTTTTGGAATAACATGAAATACCAGACAACTACAAGGACAGAATACTTGATTTATTAATATTTAGCTGCACTATACTGTACTGTACTGTATCTTCACAGCTCCTCCCACAGCTGAAATTAAAATGTTCTCGATATTTGTTCCCGCCTTTTCAAACCGCTTGCTTTTATCTCCCTTCCCAATTTCCTATCCTTTATCTCACTACATTGTTACAAGAAATTTGATATACTGCAGCGTTTCTTTGTCGGTGCAAAGCTGTATCAATGCACCAGGCATTTGAATTGCTTCCTTATCGCGGTAATTTGCTTGTATTGCTTCAGCTACAAGGCGACAGAAAATACCAGTCCGATCACAATATGGTATGGTGGTTACTCAACAATGCTTCATGATGCTTTAAAATGTACATGCAATGCTACAGTATTTAGACCGGAAATACCAGCAGAAACGAAGGCTTTAATAGAAATACCGGCAAATGTAATATTATCGAAATGGAATGTACCCTCCCTAGCTGGTTTACTAATATAATATGATAATCTTTCCTATATTAACGTTCATAGATCAATTTCAGATCAAAATTAATAGCTACGAAAGAGACCATATTTTTATACCTAATTTATATTTTGGATTCTTGCACCCAATGTTCCATTCTATACGAGTTCCCCCCCCCTTCTTCCTACTAAGCCTGCTGACCTGCGTTCTGCTCAGATTCTGAAAGTACATGATTACCTACTTAAATATGAGCTTCCTCATGATGATTTTGCATCGCTACGCTGAATTATCCACTTGTGCACTCGTAAGCAAACTAGAATATGGTACAAAGCAGTAACCGACCTGCATTTCTGATAGTTTCCTGTTCAATAGCTATATCGTACAGTGATATTTAATACAGTGAGGCCAGTCAGCGCTTCATGTTATGAACAATAACGTGAGTTTCGACGAAAATAATGATCGGCAAGTAAACAAGTAATTTGCCGTCATGGTGTCTCTTTGAAATGGCATAAAAAAAGCTATTAGGTTGTATATAAATTTATATTATACTCTATGGTACTTTCCTGACGCACTTGACAATAATCTGACCTTTATATAACAACTCAACAACTATAACAACAACAGATTTAACTACAATCCTTATACATAGAGATATATGAAAACGCTTACAACTTACGAACAAGTTACAATATTACTACGTTCATATGACAATTTGTTCGTCAGTCAGATTAATCAGACTTCCTACGTATTATATATGTTCGTAAGTCGGGCAGTGCTTGTATATATATGCATATATTTTCCACAATGAGAATAAACACATCAGCAGTTTTCGGTATTCAGTAATCAAGAATGAATGTACTTTGAACTTAACTAATAAAGTTTCATTCCTAAGAGAGAGTGCATCTCTTAGCAGTATATCGTATTAACTGTTAATGGTATCGCAATTAATCACCATTTCGCTCAGTCATAGCTCCTAAGGACTATTATCACTTGCGTGTTTTCCATACTCTATGCTGACTGTATGATTAAATATATTTGGGTTATCTGACACTCCAAATTTCAAAACATGTTATAGAGAAAATAATGTTACTATGCTATACTGTACAAGTACTACATGGCACAAATTACTCCCTACTTTGCTTATTATCCATCCACCACATGTGGTCCACGGATCTCAGGCTGAGAGACACTATTTTAGATCACGACATCGTGAGAAATGTTCGCAGTCTGAGTCTGAGTTTCATGGAAATGATCGAACATGTTTAAATGTTTCCAGTCAGCTTGTACTTCAAAAATATCACGAATGTAGCAATTTTTTTGAGATCGGGTATCGAGTTCTTTAGAGTTTAGACCACGAGTTGTGAGTTTACAGACTTTGCTAATCAATCGCCTAGATGCCTTTTTCAGTCCTTTTTCGCTTTGTCATTCAGCTGTATATATATACTGCATTCTATATATATCTATGCATGGACTATACGATGTTGATTTCAACATCCAACACAGTCAGTTCATTCTAAACTTGGTCCAAGTACTTATAACTGACACTACTTTGTTTTCGCTCCTTCCACCACAATTCTAGGGACATTTAAGGTCCCGTAATAGACGTTATGTCCCTGATTAACCTTAATTCACATTAAATTAAATACAAATTATTGATCCTCGATTTCGCGGATTTTGGGAAATTCGAACACCTTCTGCGAAAACAGGAAAAAATTGAACGGACCGATAAGTATCCTCTTTATAACCTTATTCTACATTACTTTTATTCACCAAGATGAAAGATTCACATCCATCTACATTAGTTATCCTGTATGCCGATTGTATGAACGCTTTCACAGTATAGTAGCCTAAATGACGATGTTCAATACAGTTCAATACTCGGACTCCCTGTGTTTTTCGAACAAGCTAATTCCAATTTCCAAAGTAAGGCTCAAGTGTATTAGACTACTACACGAAAACTTTCAGTTCTTCAATACCTGTGCTAAGAACTATAACAGTTTAAAATTTGAAATCATTTATCGCTGTATCCTGAGTAAATTATCGTAAACCAACACACATTCTCCGGTAAACTGCCTAAAAACAAACTGCAGGAAGGGTGCTATCTCTATGATTTAGAATCCGCTATCTCCATATCCTGAGTCAGCCAAAATGCATACCAAATATCGTAAGCCAAATAAAGTACATTCTAACGTGAACTATCTACGAACAGACAGACTGCAGGAAGATCGCTACCCTCGGTAGATACTCAAATCCACACGAGTCGATCTAATTCTAACAGCATTAGTCTGGAAAGTATAGTCTGCATGCATATGCACGCGGTCTGGCAAATTGCTTACTGAACGAAATTAGTCTGCTACTGTAGTGCAACAGTATGGTTACAGTTTCAATTGTTATTTACTGCTAATCTCAGCTCAATAACGCGAGACAATACGTGACATTATTTCCCGGCCAAGGTGTGAACAAGTAAACAATTAGTTGCGTTGTGCGCGCCTTCCTTTGCATTTCCTATCACCACTTTCGCATCGGTTCTTCGTATGTTGGAATTTTATGGTATATTTGAATATACATTCGGCAATTGTATTGATTTGTGGAGTACCTATGGTCCTATGCTATACAGATAAGCAACATCCTGTTTTGTAAAAATAAAACGCCTAGTATAAGCGAAAATATGGATTTGCAGCATGTTTGGGTTAGGGATTATTAAATGTTCCAATGTGCTAATTGTCTAGTAAAGTTGATGGAATTGTCGTCTGCCACTTTTCTAAATTGAAGTCGTATATAATTGGTATAACCACGGTATAACGATAGATATCTGATTGTGAAACACAAGCAAACCCTAATTAAGTACAACTGACGATTGTTACCATCATTCTCAACTTCTATGTTGTTAATAAATGTGTGACGTTCGTAAATTCTCACGTCAAGCAGTGTGAGAAGCTTACATTATATTATGACACATCACACGTTGTAGCAAAGCTAAAGCAAATGTTCATTCCATAATATCGGGAGGTGATGTTTTGAAGATTTCAAAGTTGAGTAATATGTTATCGAGATCGTAATGACCATAAGCATTAAAGGAATCTGGGTCATAGGTCAAACCTCTCTCATATCCTACTTAACTTAGATATACCCGATCTGAATTTGGAATAGACATGAATGCAGAAGTGTGCTCGAAAACCGGTAATACGTACGTGTAGTCAGAATTTCTTAAATTTATGGACTTATTTAAGGTTTGTCGTAAGATTAGGTGATATATAAACAGAGATTTGTTCTTGTTTTATTGAAAAACTTTTCTAAGAATTCATAGGTGATTCCCCAATTGTCAACCAATCGCTTGAGGGCTGAGTGCGTGACTAAAATGTTTAAACAAGTAGAGATAATGTATGGAGATACTGTAGTAGTTAATTTACTAAATCAATGATATTATCTTACTATGGCGTTGTTTTATTAGTCAACGGATAACGTCATCAGTATGAATGTCTGTCACGTGAAGCGATAACGACGTATGCAAATTTGCGTCATGAACTTTCTCCAAGTAGTGAGTGCGTTGTAATGAACGTAATTAAAAGACGTAAGATCATTAAACAGCGCAACGTGACGCATAGCCTAAAATACTTGAGTCCTACGCATGACAATCCACGCTATATTTACACGTTATGGGTATTTCCATATAAAATATGTAATTACTATATCTGCTTTCTACATTAACAGAGTAAAGGTTTTTGAGGCAACGCTGACAGACAATTTCCTATAGCGAAAACATTTCCCTATTGGTGCTACATATAATAGGCGATTTTATATGCTTATATTTTTATAATATACGATATCAATTTTTGAAGTTCGGATTACGCGAGGGTCGGGCCTGTTATTCCTTTCGAGGGTGAAGAAAAAATGTAGGACAAATGCAAGTGACAGAATTTTCGCTGGAAAATACCTATTTAGTGAAGTCTAGTGTAGGTAAATATCATGTAAGAATTATTCTATTGAATTTTGATTTTGTTAGAATTGTCGTAATATATTTGTAGTAATATGTCGTGAAGGAGTGAAATAATATTTGTCATTGCCAGAAATATCGTTGAGGTGAAGTTAAAAGCCTGATTATAGTATCTGAACCCGACTCATGGCAGATGAACATTTTCCATTTTTAATGAATACGAACCATGTATGAAATCATCAAATTATGATAGGGTTACTCAGAGTCCATGTTACGTTTGTGTATTTCTGCTCGTGTCAAGGTATACCAGCACACGATCGACCGTATTTCAATACGTAAAGCAAATATTGTGCAGTAAAGCACATATGATATCCGCAAAACAGCTGATATGACACAAAGCAAACACTCACTAAATTACATAGAGGCATCCCCTGTGAGACCACTCTTTGAACAGTAAAAAATGTACCATAAATATATCACATTACGTAAAGCATATTTTGGAATAATACTGTAGAAGAATAGAAAAAACTAACCTTTGTGACGACTTCATTTTTTGGAGGCTTGTAATTCGACAGTGATTGTGACATTATAACCATAACTAGAAAGAGCTTGTTATGTTTTGAAGTTGTCTTCTGCTGGTAATCCAATATTTGTGATACTATCAATAATATGATTGGTTCAGAATGACCATTACCTATAACTCTATAGAGGATGTAATAATGCCTGAAAATACAGAAATCAGCAACAGTGAACTTAACAGTGGAAGCAGTTTAATGGCGTTTTGTATCAAGCTTTAATTGCGCCTTTGCAGAACTTTAATTTGTTACCCCACCAACAATACATAAACCACTGCACAAACTAATATGAAACACAACTATGCAGTTTTTACACAGTCACTGTTCAACTCAACACTCTTGCAAGCGACCTGGTTCTTCAGATTTTAGCTGAGCATGTGTTCTTTGCATAAAATAATATTGTCAGGTGATGGCAAATGCTAATTCTAAGGCCAATGTTTTCTTTAGTTGAAGCCATGAAATTTGAGGCGTGAAAAATGCATACTGAGCACTCTCTGAAACTATTTCCTGAATGCTTTCAAGCTCGAAGTAATATTGTTAGCTCAGCAAGATTTAAACATATCCTGAGCCGCTACCTTCACCGACGTATTTTTTATCTGTGTGCATTCTGAAAATCGAATATAATGTAATTAATGTTGTTGGGAACGTGACAGATTGTGCCAATACGTCGAGGCTTCATACCTGCTGACTTTTATCTCGATTGTAAATTTACCTTCGAATTTAGAGATTAACCTTATGCTAGGAATTGGTATCAACGTATTTAGTTCAGTGAAACGTTTTACCATTTTATTTCCTTCGCGTAGAGATGACCAGGCTATTCTATTATCATAAAAATATAGAGAATCGTTTAATGCCAATGTATGTACAGGTCCTCCATATAATCGAGATCCTACATGAAATAAATTCATGGGAATACTTGCCTTGTCTTTAACAGAAAAGGACTCTTTTGGTATATCTACAACATCTTATTAAAACCTAGAAGGGGGGCTAGACACGTTCCTAGGTAGGATTTCATTCCTCGTGGTACCCCATGTGCCCCGGACCAGGGTATCAGTTGTCTATGCATTATTCTGGGGTGCACCTGAACCTCAGTGCCAAATTGGCAAGAAACATCCACCGTATATTCTTGACATTCGAGGTGTTTTTTTACCTGAAAATAATTTCAAAACATTCCTAGAAGGAAGACTTTAGCCTGATTTCTACCAATTTCAACCTGCAATTATCAGATCCGACTCTAATTCATATATATATATAAACTTCTTCTCGTAAATATCAGCAGACAGAAGATAACAGGTATTTTATTGCTGTTGGGACACTGTAACAAAAGGCTGCTTCGTACTCTGTACAATAGGTTACCTATTAACAGCCCCAGCTGTATTAAAACTTCGTTGCATTGTGCAAACAATGAATAAGAGTACGAGCAGTGCACTTAGCCCAATAAATACCTAAACAAACGGCGAAAACCTAATTAAGCAAAGGTTGCAAATTGCGCGAAGCTTCGTACAGGTTCGTACTAACAACCACCTCGTTTACCGACCGCTTGACTTTACGACCTTTATCACGACCTACAAACTACGGCCGTTAGATAGTCCTCTACTTCTCTACATCTCATCTGTATTGTTATTTACGTATCAACACAAACGATACCTGGCTATTCTAAATGCAGTAAAGCCTTACAAGGTAGACGTTTTTACAGTCAAAGTGTAAAGATTATCCTTATATTCAGTTATATCAATACTATACTACATTATATATTTTCTGTTTCCTTGCGTACTGCAGTTGGTCACGTTATACTGCACAGTATTTTAACATTGCAACATTTTCTATACATCCGTCCTGAGTAAAACTGTTTGACGCTTTTATCGAGAGTGTGTGCAATAACGAGCATAGCTCTATAGTTAATGTATATGACTAAGTCTGCTCTTGCGTGTAGTATTGTTTAACGATGACTCCATCTAACTGAGCCATTCTGACGCTGAGAAACGCTGAATAACACCAGCAAAAGTACGGTATTTCAAGCAACAGATACCAATATGATGAGAAGAATGTTATGATCAAAAATTCATAGATTATAAACTATATTCATATAGTTATGCTTTATGCTTACAAAATTTTAACAGCAAATGCAATGAAAATCGATAGACAACAACAACAATAGTTAATGATTCTTTAGGGCGCCTCACATGGAAGTTACTTTTGGAAACCGAAACTTCCACTCATTAAACCTTCCTGTTTTATACAAAAGAATATAGATATGGGATATATGACACAAACTTCCTACTTCCAAGTAGATATTTTGCAAGAGAAAAAGTTTGCAACTGCAATCACTACAAAAGCTTTCACGAGCGGCGATTGGCGTGCTCTAGTGGTAATAGTGATTTATTACGTAAGGATACTTTTCACCACTTTGTGGCCAGGTATCGGTGACCTTTTCGGACTTTGTCACGGTTCGTGCGTTAGTCAAGGTGGTTGTTTCAAGGTGGCGATTTTTAAGCTTTAAGATAATAGTTCAGTAAACTAGTCTAATATTCGAAAGTTCAGAACTATCTTATATTCTTTTATAGTTGATTTCGTTCATATTATTTTGTATAGTAGAAGTAAAGTTGAGAGATTCTGATTCCCGATTCTTGCATAAGATTAATTAATTAAATAAATTAACTAATTTAGTTAAGTATACCCTAACCCTAACCCAAACCCTAACTGCATCATCAACCGGTACCGTACCGGAGTTATCGCTACGCAATTTTAGTAGTTGGCTCGTCGTAACTGTTGTCAATTTACGCTGGTCGCCGCAGACGAAAATACAGTAAAACAGACGAAAATTCTTGGTAATCGGTCACCAGTTTCGAAATCGGTCACGGTACGTTGATTTTGATTGTTTTAGCGGTCACGGTCGAGTGATTTGAGTATCTTGTAAAAGTTTCAGCCACCTGGCATACCTGGAACACCTAAAAAAAGGTTCAACAAGGTTACAACTATATATTTAACGGTTACCGCATAAGACTCCGTTGATGTTGACATGGTTTACTGTAACAAAATGGGGGCCCTTGAATTTCTGCCCTCCCCCTCATACAAACAACAACAAAACCAAAACTCACGCCTCTCATTGCATCATTTTACTAAAGTTAGCAAACAAGTGGGCTGGAGGTTTTCAAGTATTCTCATTGCTCTATAGTCTATAATGTTACCTGTCTATTTCACCTTTAGAACAAGCTGATCGTTTCTAAACGATCAGTGAAAGTAAATCCTTTTTACTTTCTTCTTTCCATATATTACATCGCATATGACTCGCAGCTCAAACTGTTGATTACATAATCTAAATATATTCCTGAAAATAAGTAATCTCAATCTATATTCCGTTTATAACATCACTGTACCTCTGTGTAAAGCCTGCCTTATAATTTCTATATAAACTTTGAAACGTAGTTTGGTTTTGGCTTTCTAACTGGACCTCTGTCTAGCGTATGAAAATTCAGCTATAAATTTAGCTGCACTGTCGCCATTGGGATGGATATGGCAAGCAATAAACTAGCATATCGTCGTCATCTGCTCACAAGTCGTAACTCAACCTACTAGTAAGACTTTCGTCTCATTTAACACCAGCTTTCTAATAGTTTTTAGCTGACATACTGTACCAACCTAAGTTAGTTATATCAGTGTTAGGTGTTAGTTATGAAGCATACAACGAATCTTTCCATAACGCAATGCGACTGTGTGTATGGCTCGTATTCAATGACTCGGCCGGAAACTGTTGGTTAACGCAGCAACAGGACTGTACCTGTCTTTATAGATGAATCACCTAAATATCTTACGAAGATATATTCAAGGAAATTTTCCATATCGTTATCTCCCTGCTAATAAATGCAAACTATTTAATAGACAGAGGATATGAATTGTGGTAAATTGTAGATCGAATTGCGAAAAATTATTCAGAAATTACACGCAATATTTCCGGGACTTGGTACCGGGCAAATTCGACACTATGCGGATTGAATAATAGCTCTCGAATCGGGCCTTGCATGCGGACCGGCACTATAAGTGTTTGGATTGGGATATTATTGTGTATTATTACTGTATGTGGCCGTTTAGGATATCCTATGGTTTTCACAATATAGATTAGCTGCGCTAGATTTCGCTACTGTAGTGTAGTATTGTGATAATATGCAGTGTATTTATTAAGCCTTGGGTTAAGCGCAAGTCCGATATTAGGTTGTGTGACATTATATTGAACAAGTTGCATTTGTATGAATATCGTACAGTTATTTTTATTCAAAGTTATTACGAAACGACTTGATCAATAGTAACTACTGTATTTTCTTACAGATAACCAGCCAGCCAGCCTGCATGTGAATTCTATAGCAACTCAGCCACCGCTTGCAATACAAACTTTATTTANGTCTTTATAGATGAATCACCTAAATATCTTACGAAGATATATTCAAGGAAATTTTCCATATCGTTATCTCCCTGCTAATAAATAATAACTATTTAATAGACAGAGGATGTGAATTGTGGTAAATTGTAGATCAAATTGCAAAAAATTATTCTGAAATTACACGCAATATTTCCGGGACTTGTTACCGGGAAAATTCGACGAGTATTAATGAAATCAGCGGGAACTGATCAATTCAATCGGGCCTTGCATTCGGACCGGCATTACGTGTTTGAATTGGGATAGTATTGTATATTATTACTGTATGTGGCCGTTTAGGATATCCTAGGGTTTTCGCAATATAGATTAGCTGCGCTAGATTTCGCTACTGTAGTGTAGTATTGTGATAATATGCAGTGTATTTATTAAGCCCAGGGTTAAGCGCAAGTCCGATATTAGGTTGTGTGACATTATATTGAGCGCATAAACTTCTAAACGATATTGGTATACATATGTATGAATATCGTACAGTTATTTTTATTCAAAGTTATTACGAAACGACTTAATCAATAATACTGTATTTTCTTATAGATAACCAGCCTAGCCTGCATTTGAAGTGTATAGCAACTCAGCCACCGCTTGCAATACAAACTTTATTTATAAAATAAAGAAGTAAAAGAAAGAAGGTACAGGGGGGGTGCTACTTCTATTTGTACAAAAGCAATTTCACCAAACTGGAAACAAATTACAATGTAGAGATCGCAATTATTGTTCATGAGCAGGGGGAGGCATCCATATAAGGATTACAATGCGCAAGGAGACTTCAACGCTCTTCTCTTTCACGCTTCTCTCCCCAAGTTAAATAGTCAGGAGTCGCAGCAGCCTCATACTCCTCCACAAGCTGTTGGACGACTTCTCGGGAAGCATCCATTTCATCCAGGTTTTCTTTGAAGATCTCCTCCTGTAAGGCAACCATCACAATTAATGTAAGCCAAAGTTCAGTGTAATAATTTTATATTCAGGGTCTCTTGATACATTGATGCCTATTTTTCTCTTTCGGTTTTTGTCTAGTCTGAGCAAGCATCAAATCAAAAGCAGTCTTTGAGAATTCTTTTGGTATTCAAACTTTAACTGGAACCCTATTATTATGGCGACTACACTGATGTTGAAACAGAGTTGCAAATCGCAGCCTGACCAGAGGTTCTCTGATCACCGACTGAATATCCACAGCACTAATGGTATTGCAGTTGCTTCTGTGTTATGATATACCTATACATATTCTTTACTAAAGGCTAGTTAGTCCCTGTGACACCAAACCAAAACTAAATATCCACCTTTTTAAATTGCTCCAGAAAAGCTTCCCTCTTCCTCAGCTTATCAAACTGCTTAGCTGCACGAGAGAATAGCTGACTTATGCTTGTGTGGTTTGCTAACATCAGACCGCTCACACGATGAGAAGATGAGACGTATGGTGATTTCCGTGAAAGGGCAACCTTTATCATGGGAAAAGGATAAGAGTAAGTGATGATAGTCAGAGATGAAGATTATATTACCATTGCTAAATAACTTAGTTCAGTGCATAGTTTAGTAATAAGTGAATAAGTTGAATAATGAAATAACGAATTTTGTCTTCATTCGGTATTAAAGCTAAATCTTAATTTTGAAAAGTGGAAGTACTTTCAAATCCAAACTTTAACAGGATAGAATGCTAGAAACTAGCATGGATTTAGTTGTATATCTACAAATTGATGGGACTATGAGCAAAGCCTGAAACTTACCTGTATACTCGCAGGACCCCACGGTATAAATTGGGCGAGTTTTCGTTCTCTTATTCTTTGCAAACTCTTGTGAACCTAACAACAAAACATTACTTGCTAATTTTTGATATGAAATATTAGAATTATAAAATTAATGAATCCAATTCAACCTTATTTTAATTAACCCTTTACCTGCGTGGGATCAATCTCTCCCTGAATAATGTTCAGTATGGAAATATAGCAATGATTTAGTTTGCGTTCTCTCCCCGTGAAGACCATCATGTTTTTAGGCTGGAGCAATCTCCGCATCACATCTAAGACTGTTGTTTTTCGCACGGAGGCCAAGGACTGGTCTGTTGTGAGAGGAGTATACCCGGTCATTAGAAAATGAAGCCTGGTAATAGGTTGAAAATACATAGTTTAAACAATAATATGTATATTTGTGTTAGTTGTACATTTGTAATGTGTACTGTATTTATATATACCTGGGTGTTGGTATTAATGAAGCGGTCAACCCAATAAGATCGTTGTTCATATAACCAGGGTAACGGAGAGTCGCCGTGCTCGCGGACATAATCGTTGATACCAGTTTGTTGATTTGTTGAAACGAGGGGTTTTGTATATGGAGACGATCAGACGCGATGCTGTTGAGTGCTGTGTTATCGAGCACTACAGTAACATCTGCCTGTAGGGTTAGTCTGTAAAAGTAGAAGATATAAAACAATGAAATGGTAATGATGGGATAAAACAAATCGAAGGAAAAGATATATTTATGTACCTTATTTCCATGTCAGCCTGTTCACTTAAATATATATATATATAATTTCTAAAGTTAAATTTTAAATTGACCTTTTCAAAGTCAGCATTGTATTGTAAGGTTGAACCACGACGTCGGAAACTTCATCCTGGTTTGGAAATACGCTGTAGGTCTGAATGAGCTTCTTCGGATATCGATCGCTGAGGTGATCGAGAACGTACGAACCCAAACCGGACCCTGTTCCTCCTGCTGTGGAGTGACACAGCATGAAACCTGGTGTAATAAACATGGATTGAGGTTAGTTATTGAATACATAAAATGAAATATCTATATACAGGGAGTCTCAAACTTCACTACAATTTTATTTACCTTCGAGATTATCAGAGCCATCAGCTTCCCGATCCATGATGTCAAATATTTCCTCGTGTATATTTTCAGCCTGCTGGTAGCCATTGGCCCAGTTGTTGCCAGCACCTCCACCATGCTCAGAAAGATATATGTTCTCCGGGTTGTAAAGGTTAGCATACTCGGAGCCTTTGATCGAATTGACCACACGAGGTTCAAGATCAATGAGGACAGCCCTGCAATTGTAAGAGTAATTGTTTGTAACAAAACATTAGTAAAAACCTTAAGAAATTTCCTATTGAAACCTATTTTCAAATTAATATTTCTTTTCTGACACACTGGTGATATGCTGATGATATCCAAAATTTGTAACCTTGGTATATAATGTTCATCATCAGCTTGATAGAAGAAGACATCCTTTCTGTCGGTACCATCTGTTGCAAAATCTTCCAGTATACCATCAGGTCGTATTCCGTGCTCACCACAGAGCTGTTTCCAAAACTCAAAACCGATCTGGTTCCCGCATTGTCCGAGTTGCAGAGTGATGATCTCGCGAGGCATGTCGCTATTTTCAGTGTGTCTGTATCTTAAATTAGCGCAATTCTACAGCATCTACTTACCGGTAGTTAAATGCACTGAAAAAAAGTAAGTCAAATGTAAATACTCGAAAAATAAGTTTTCATCTCAATGGATGATCAAAATACCATTTGTTGTTGAATGTAATGAAAAATGGTCATTTAAGGTCTGACCATTGATGTTACATCATAAATTAAAATATTAATATTGTGGTATGCGATCAACTTTATTTTTTTTGGCTCGGGGTTGTCTCTTTCAAATGAGTCTCAATTCTTCTCAAATTATCGTTTCAACCCCAAGCCTTGCCCGAATTCGAGCCCTCGAAAAATGAGGTAGACCCCATACCATTGTTACATCACATAATCTGTATTCATTTTGCATTGGTAAAAGCAGTTTTTCAAATTCTCGACTATAATTAACACCATTACACATTTTGTAAATAATATAATAATGTAATGTGCAACGTGCAATACATCAATCACATAATCCAAGAGGGAGTATTTTGACTCGCTATTTTAAGAATAAAATAAAATTACTGTGGAATATTTCCTATAAATTAAATTTATTGCAATGTAAGACAGTGATCTATGTTATATCAAATATTTTCTTCATAGTTTACTATATGCTATATAATTATACCTTGTCTTACTCTCTTATTACACTTGTTTTAAATAGTTCTGTCTTAGCATATAATGCTTATGTACTGGGTCATCAAATTTGACGAATTAAATACATTTTGAAAGGGTAATATGAATGAGAATTAATTTCAATATAGAATTCAAAATCCTTGAAATTATTTTAGAATAGTTAACTATACTGTGGTGTAATCTAGAATGAAATTAAATTCAAATTCATCAGCCTAGCTACTATGATTATTTTTCCGTTCTGTCCCTGCATAAGCCACTTTCGTGTATCGGTTAACTTTTATGAATTTGACTTGAGAAATTTCTTCGATCTGATCTTTGTTTCTTCGTTTTACAGGTTTTCTTTTCGGTTTCTGCGTTTTGGCTTCCGTCTCCGCTTGAGCGGTCTCGTTCAACGACTGGAGGATCACGGCTAAGTTGGATTCGGTTTGTGTCAAAACTTCTTCTGAAGTAACCGTGGATACAGCAGACTGTATGTGCCCCAGCAAGTTGGATATCTTGTCCAAGGATTGCTTATAAGGACTGTCAATGATCTCCATCTCCCCCTCTAAGTCAGGTATCACGACCTCCACAATATCTTTATATTCTTGCGAAAAATTTACATCTTGTTTGTCCTCGTATCGCGACGGATTAGTAACCAGAGCATTGTCGATGACCGCGGACATCTCCTTTTCCGATAATTCGGGGTAGATTTTAAATATAGCAAACATGTGTTTGCAAGGAAGCGTGTGTTTGTGAAAGTCGGGGCAAGTGCATTTGGGCGAGATGTCAGTGTTCCCGAAATAAACAGTGCAAACGTCGCCAGTGTCATTCTTGATGTAGAAGATGGTACCGTCTTGAAATATCGTCTCGTTAGACATATCATCGGTATGGGAAAACCGTTTCATGCAGTGTTTAACTATTTTCCTGCATCTGTGTCGTAGAAAAAGCGGGACGCTCTCGTTGTAACCCTTCACACATTCCTGAAATATAGATGTTTGTTTGTCTTTAAAAACAACATCGTCATCTCTCAAATAATGTTGACAAGATTTAATACAGGGATCCAGCTACATACAAGAATAATGCCAAACTTAGATTTTTTATGAATTCATAATGAAACAAAAGTAGGCCACCTCACATTACCCAATAGAAAACAGACCCCAAAGGTTGTTCTTTTTTATCAAAAAAAGAGCTCCCTAGATGGTGTTTGGGAAGTTATACTAAGATGATATTGCTATAGTCATTGACGGAATGATGATGGACCCAAGAGGTTCCTGTAACCTCGTTGCAGGTCACCATCATCGCTGCAGAGGCTTTGACACTACGGGTATTCATACAGCTGGGCTGACTGTGAGCTGGTGATTGTGTCCTGCGCGCTCTCTCCTCAGACCTCAACAAAATATAGTAAGTACCCTTACCCACCTGGCCTACCACATGCCCCGTGTGGGCACTGTATGTTGGGAATATCACAAAGCAACCGTAAAGTTTTTCAAGGTCTTCGCTGCTGGTGTCTAATCCTTTTCTGATCAATTTTCTAGTCGTTTCTCGTGTGTATGATGTTAGTTTTTCTACCTAGGAGAGAATATTATCCATAATTGAATGTTAAATGTTAAAAAGAGATATAACCAGCATGAACTGCAATTATTTTCACATTGACTTTGGAATTACCAATAAAAAATATATTGTGAAGTTATAGCCAATATAAATGATGCTAAACAATAATATATTCTCCATTGATCTATCTTATTTAATTTTAAAGATTGAAGCTACCTGATATTGTGGAAATTTCATCACGGACATGATCTTGACCGTCGCTTTGCAATCGACTTTTTTCGAACCAAGGATACAGATTTTTTTTCCGGCCTGAGGACTTTTAAGCTGAGGAATAATCAAAAATGTGAGTTTGTTATTATTTTCAAACTTATTTCATTGTATAAAATTCTTTTAACAAAGTTTGGAAATCACATAGTCTGCAATGGCTATGAGATGCAGATATGCAGTGGAAACATTCCCGATTCACCAAATTTTATGAACCTTAAATGAGTAACCATCAACTTCAAAAAAAAAATTGAAATATGTATTTGTAACATTACTTGTGATAGTCCCTTCATTTGTTTTCTTTTTTCATTTCTTTCCTTATTTCTGTCCTTGGCATGTTGACATTCTAAAGTTGTGGTTTTTAATAAGATGTATGGAATGTTCGTTTTGTCTTCCCAGTGAATAAAAGATTTTGCTATATCTGTAACAAAGATATTTATTCATAAGCAAAAAATAAGTAAAGCGGACCGAAGCAAAACATTAGATTGACCATGATAAAAGTCTTACCATATGCTTTGCACCATCGTTTTATAAATTTCGTTCTTGTCATGATTTCAAATTCTGAAATTATTTCTCTTGCCTCATCAAATGATGTAACCCACTGAAATTAAACAGGAACTTGTACAAAATAGTTATAAGGAATAGTATAAAAGGAATAAAGCACAATTAATTGGTTATTATTATTTAGAAATTGAATACCATTAAATTACATTATCACCTTAACTATCTTTGGGTCTTCAAAATTATTTTCATTGGCTGTAATGTTTTTATCTTCAGCAGCGCTCATTTTTCAGGGAATGAACTAAGATATCCAGAATTGTCGTTGAATTTCCAGTTTTTTAATGGTAATTTTAGTCCTATTCACAATTCAAATAGCTGCAAAAAACATCACAACATCATTCCATCAAGTATGGCAGTTAGTTACATCAAATACAACAGAATATGACATAAGCTAACTTCAAAAAATACATCTCTCACTAAAGGTTATATAATTTAGGAGTTACAATCATATTTCAGAAATACTGTAAACCATTTCCTTCACAAAATCAGAAATTTAATAATCAAATCGCATTGTTACTGGGTTACTGGGAGGTAGGTGATGAATGAAAATATTATTGCAGGGTAGTTAATGATGAATAAATGAATTATCGCCTTGTTTACCTTTGCCATATCTCTGTACAGATGTTGCATGTCCACAAATTTTATTCATTATTTCATACAAAATAATTTACATGGTTTATTCTTGGTAGCACACAGAATCGGTCCACTTTCCTGTGCTTATGTTGAGGAGACTATAAGCTACAGTTTCTGTATTACTCGATGGGATTAAGTAGCGAGATACTCATTAAGCGAATCTTAGTAAACGGAGGGAGTGGTGTATTGCGAACAATGGAAATCTAAACGCACTGTATACGACAATGAAATATGATAAACATGCTATATTTTACTAATAATGAAGAAAGATCTTCATTGACGAAACCAATCTAGATAATTACAGTATCTATTTGACTGCAAGTCGAGGTTTTCACCATGAAAGTACTTCAAAATTCATAAATTGACTTGTAGTCAAGACCGCTATACAAAAAACTTAATTATTTACTCGGATTTTTTTGTCTCTAATATGACTTGTACTTAAATAGATACATTTGCTGGAATGATACATAACAAAAAGTAAAGCAAGAAAATTAAAACCAATGATAAAGCCTAATTTCAGACGAATCTATTGATTCACGTTGGCGCCCACTGACAGTAACCCTCTTCCCGGAATATAACGGTTATATTTCTGAGCTTTTCTTGGTAGAGCGTCCACCGCACAAGTTTTTCGCTTCAGTTCATCATCCACGGGTTCACCGGGACTCACGAGCGCGGGTTCGCCGGGGTTTACAAGAGTGGGGTCGCCGGGATTAACTAGCGTTGGGTATCTGGTCCCTTCCGAGAGATTTGTGATGATCATTTCAAGATTACTCTGTATATTTTGCAAGCCTGCTTCGGTCTGCTCCAGCAAGTGATACGAGTTGACGCTGTATAGAACGTTGGAAATTTCCGGCAGCAGTGATGATATGTTGCTTATGGACTGTTGTATGGAATCGGATTTATTTTGGACTTCGTCAACCTCTTCTGGTCCGATTTCGACCACCTCCAGCACCTGGTTATTCGCAAAACCGTCGTCATACGAGAGTGGAGGCGTGACAGATTTGTCAGCGGCACCGGCACTTAGTTTACGATGATTGCCGATACGGGGCTTTCTCGTTTTGTGGGTGGACTCGAACCTATCCATGACCACCGACATCTCCCGGGACGCGAGGTCAGGGTAGATTTTGTGAATGGAAAACATATGTTTGCACGGTAACGAGTACCTGGAAAAGTCGGGGCATGTACATTTTGGCGTGGTGTCTGCGGTCTCGAAGTACACTGTGGAGGTCTCGTCGGCTATTTCGTTCTTGAAACAAAATACAGTGTCGTCTTGGTAGATCGTGTCACTGGTGGCTTCTTCGGCACATGCCATTCGTCTCATGCAGTGTCGCACGACTTTTTTACTACGATGTCTTAAGAAATGGGGAACGTTTTCGTTGTAACCAAAGTCAGATTTCTGAAATTCAAAATTATTTTTAACATAACCATTGTGATATTTTTTGTTACTTCTATAATTTGTTTCAAAACTTTAGAACTAAGTTTTGAAAATTTTGGTATACCTCCTCTCCTATTGCATGTCCGGTATGAGCATTAGCTGATGGAAAGCATATATAGCAGCCATACACCTTCTGTAATTTTTCATCTTCAGTACCTATTGCCTCCATGATTGTATTTCTTGCTTGCTTTTTTCTATGATGTGTTATAGCAGCCACCTATAGTGATGAAGAAAATAGAGCTATCCTTGGATATAGAGAATTGAATATACAATAATTTAATACCAAGTAACTTCATCATATTTATTCATACCATATTCTAAAATATCGTTTTTTTCCTTTTATATTGTAACTATAATTTATCCATAAAACAGTACAATTTAAAAAGTCAAGTTATTTCTAGTCCCAGGCTTGTCAAAAAATGGTCAGCTACCTCTACCCACTAAAATAAAACTTTTTGGTCACCTGATGTTGAGGGAATTTAACAACATCTAATATTTTGATCATCGCTTTGCAACCGGTTTTCTTTGACGCTTGTATCGTGATCTTCGATGATCGTGGACTCTATATAATACAAAATATTTTTAAATCATTTTCGTATTTCCATGAAGTTGAAGTTGATTTACCATCGCCTCGGTTAATGATTTCTGCATTTTTCTTTTGGCGTTCGTTTGTTTGTTTCGATCTTTTCCGTGCTGACATTCCAACGCCGTTGTTTTCAGCAGCAAGTACGGCATCTTGGAATTTTGTTCCCAATGTAGTTTTGATTTTGAAATGTCTGGTAAATAATTGGAAAATTATTTGGGCTTTGTGTTGTGATAATGTAACTATTTCTGAATTAATGTGTAATTACACCACTTCCTTAATTAAATTAGTTACTCAAGACACATTGTGTATGGCAATGAAGTTTTATGATTATTTATTGATTCTGTTATATGAAATAATGTACATGGTTCATTCTTGGTCATATACAGTATTGAAACACTTCTCTGGGCTTAGGTTGAGTCCCATGAGCTACAGTTTCTGAATTATTTGATTTGATTAGGAACTTAATGAGATTGAGGATCAAACTAATTTCAAAACTTAAGTGGTGTATTGATGATTTTATTACCATGGCTCCTTATCCAATAAAGAATAAATTTTGACTTGGTCTCCTCTTCAAATTGCTTCACCATTTCTGTTGCCTCGTTAAATGAAGCCGCCCACTGAAAAAAATAATAATATAAATTTTTTTTTTATCTCAGGACTCCACTTCAAGAATTTTCAGAACCCCTGTTTTAGTGCAATCTCTAAATGCAATACTCACCGACGTCATCGATGTAATAAGGGTTTCCTCCTTTTGATCAGAGGCGTCTGTTATGTTTGATAGCTTGTACATCCCCGTCTCGGTCCCCTGAGTTTCTCCTGTCGTAACTTGACCATCACTTGAATCATTTAATATCGTTTCACTTGTCGGAGTCGTAGCTGCAGCCATAGTGGAGCTGAACAATGTTCCCTTGCTGGAATTTAGCTTGCGTGACTTTGAACGTAAAACAGAGCTGCAATTCTGCAATACACTAAGCCTTTACTTACATTCTGTATTTACACAAACTAACCTGCCTTTATAAATAGCTTTAGAATTCATTAATCTCTGTGCTACACTACAAAACCTCGTTTACTGCGCAAGTAAACCAAAGTGTACATACAACAAAGCGCGAAAAGGAAATTCAACTGCAAAAAGGTCAAGGGTTGATAAAGTTCACGACCTATCAAGGTGACACGTGGTGAGACAAAGAGCAAAATATTACCACTAGAGAGACGAGTTTACGTGTCCGGCGTACATGAGGGTCAGTTTTCTTAGTTCATTGATTGATCAAAACGCAAATTATAGTGAGAATGGCTCATAGTAGAATAGTCGCAAATCTTATAAAGTCAAGTTTCGCCACGAAGTCGCGTCTTTCCTCCTTGATTTTGACCTGTAACCATTCGTTCTTTGATACGGGATCATCACGCAACAGATGGCAATCCACGCTCTCAGTTCAAGACAGGATCGAAGAAAAGAGGAGAAGAGCGTTGCTTGGAGGAGGAAAACACAGATTGGAAGCGCAGCATAAAAAGGTAATTCATATTTTTCCCAATATAACACAATTGACAGAAAATGATTTGCGTTGGTAAGGTTGTAGGTCATTCTCTATATTTCGTTGTAAGTTCCATGGACTTGGACAATGCACTTTTTTGTTTAATTCAGATGAAAAATTGCCATAAGCCTGATAAACTTTAGACTCCCCTACTCTATATTGAGTTGAAATATTTTCAGGGAAAACTAACTGCAAGAGAAAGAATCGACCTCCTGCTTGACCCGGGAACTTTCATAGAATATGATATGTTCGTTGAGCAACGTTGCACGGATTTTGGGATGGATGACGAATCTCAAAAGGTGAGTGTAAAATATTGTATACTCCTAAACCTTCATAAAACATAATAATTATAAAGTTGGGCTTGACTTGTATTTAAGCTCTCTAATTTTCTTGCTTTTGTCTACAATTTGACTTCACCTTATACTCAAGATCGACTTATACTAGAAGTTGAATTCCAGTTGTATATTTGTTCAACTTTTTGGGTATTATTATCAGCAGAGTGCAATGTACCAATTTAACTTATTTTCTTTTTTAAACTACATTTTTCTCCCAATGTTCTCAGTTTCCAGGAGATTCTGTTGTCACTGGACACGGTCTGATCCACGGAAGACAAGCGTTTGTATTCTCTCAAGATTTTACCGTATTCGGTGGATCATTATCCAGTGCTCACGCTCAAAAAATTTGCAAAGTGAGACGTAATAATTTCTTCCTCAACAGATTTAATATGGATTCTATATACATTTATTTAGGGAGATAATATTTTTACAACATTATTGATTTTTGTCAAAGGTTATGGATCAAGCCATGCTCGTGGGAGCTCCCGTTATAGGCTTGAATGATTCCGGCGGGGCACGAATACAGGAAGGGGTTGAATCTCTTGCTGGCTATGCGGATATATTTCAAGTATATAATTTATCTGCTATCTATAATTTTATATAATGCTTATTAATTGCATTGTTCAACAAAAAACTTCATCTTTTCACCGCCTCAATTTTGCAGAGAAATGTTATGGCTTCTGGGGTCGTACCACAGATATCACTCATCATGGGTCCCTGCGCTGGGGGAGCTGTGTATTCTCCCGCTCTCACAGACTTTACTTTCATGGTGAAAGACACATCATATTTATTTATTACTGGACCTGATGTTGTCAAGGTAAGTGCTTTGTATAATTTTCTCACACACACTATCTGCATTATTTCTTGCCATCGTAAAGTCCTAATTTCTACAACTGATTTTTAATTTAGTCCGTCACGAATGAGGAGGTTACGCAAGAGGAGCTAGGTGGCGCTAAAACACACACAACGGTGTCTGGAGTAGCACACAAAGCGTTTGAAAATGACATTGATGCTCTTCTGCAATTGAGAGAGTTATATAGTTTCCTACCTTTAAGTAATAAAGACTCATCTCCAGTAATTGAAAATCAGGACCCAGGGTAAGTAATAACTTACATTACAGTGTATAGTAAAAATGCACCAAGGGGTGTCTAATAAGTGGTGGGATTCAAATTTATACAGAATTATTTACTTGGGTTTTTATCTCTAATTTGACTTCGTTTTATACTTAACATCGATTTATATTTAAGTATATACGGTATTCAGTATCGAATAGGTCACAGGTCATCTGTACTTGATGTGGTTTCATGTCAGCAGTAGTTTGTATTACATGACTTTGCTGAGATGGTATTTTCCTCACCTTGCTCTCATAATTATTTTCTTGCATTTAGTGACCGCGTCTGTCCGTTATTAGACCTCCTGGTACCACTGGACAGTGCGAAAGCCTATGACATGCTAGACGTCATAAATTCGGTTTGTTACCATAATAATTTTGATGAATGATTCGATTCGATCTCTGTTTTATGTTGAGACTTGAATTGAACTTGAATATTTATAGCTTGCAGACAACAATCACTTTTGGGAGGTAATGCCGAATTATGCCAAAAATATCGTTATAGGATTTGGAAGGATGGATGGTCAGACTGTTGGCTTTGTTGGCAATCAACCTAAAGTAGCTTCAGGTTTGATGTTTGTAAAACCTAAATATCAGCAATGTGAAATTTTAAGAGTTTGTTTTGAAGATATTGTTCGTCTGTACTCCATACAATTGATACATTAAAGCTCCAAGCAAATTCAAATACCCTTGAATGTCACACAGGTTGCCTTGATATAAATGCATCGGTCAAAGCTGCAAGATTCGTGAGATTCTGTGACGCATTCAACATACCTCTCGTAACACTAGTCGATGTTCCCGGGTTTCTACCAGGAACTGCTCAGGAATACGGAGGGATAATTCGTCATGGTGCAAAATTATTGTACGCCTTTGCTGAAGCAACAGTCCCAAAAATAACAATCATTACAAGAAAGGTAAAAGGTTAAATATTATTTTAAAAATCTCTACACAAATTGATTATTTTGTTGTTTTCACATTAGGCATATGGAGGAGCCTATGACGTGATGTCTTCGAAACACCTCCGCGGAGACGTCAACTACGCTTGGCCAACCGCTGAAGTTGCTGTGATGGGAGCAAAGGGTGCTGTACAAATTATATTCAGAGGGAAGGAAGATCAAAACGAACGAGAGATGGAATATGTGGACAAGTTTGCCAATCCCTTTCCTGCAGCCATAAGAGGTAAAAACCTTATTTTATTCAAATAATAAAAATTCAAGTATTTCTTTAGAGTTTAATTTAATGTAACAAGGTTTATATAGAAAGTGCATTATTGAAAATTACAATATATTTCATAATCACGTTCATTCACTTTTAAGGTTACGTCGACAACATCATTGAACCGCATACAACACGTCACCATATCTGCAGAGATCTCAAATTGCTTGCCAGTAAATGCTTAACGAATCCAAAGAAAAAGCATTCGAATATTCCTTTATAATCGATATCCTTTTCTATTTTAGATATAGCTATTTATATGAAATCGTGTTTTAGGTTTTATTTGAATATCCCTCTACTCCTCATTTTGAAAAATAATACTCTGCCCGCGACGTATTTTACACAGGAAAACACACATCAGACTCACCATGAAGTACATTTATTATCATTAAGCTGACTGTAGTATCTTGCATAATAGAAATTTTGTAATATGGTATTATAGATAGAAATAATTTGACTCATACAGTTCAAATTGAGCACAAGCATATTGCTAGGCAAAGGTAGCAGTTTAAAAATCATTTCATTAGAGTTTTTTACCGCATCATTAGCCACACTTTTCCATGTTTCACATACATGATTAGGATTTTGTTTTAGGCCACATGCTAGCATGATTAAAGCTATTGATATTTGCTATTTATTATTGTAGGTTTATTGCAATGACCACCTAGAACACAAGCGAATAGTAGCACCAATAAGAATTAAATCTTTGAATGACAAATATGGAAATTTATATTTTTGAACACTTCCATCTTAGCATTGCTTGCGTCTTATCCACCAATCAACATCACCACAGAAGCCTAGATCTGGTCAAATTAATAAAAACAGTGGTATACAAAATGACCTCATAACATTATTCACATGAAACCTATTAGGTACAATTAAATAAAGTTTGCAAAATTAAAAATATTACTGAAATATATGTGATACCAAAATAATTTCATTCTCTATTTCATTTACCAAAAATTAAGGCATGTAGAGTATGAGAGAACCTGGAAATTTAAATTCCACCACTATACCATTCAACTATTCCACGAGTTCTTTACTATAAACGATATCACCGACTCGTATGTTGCCTTCTTTGATGTTGACAAAGTTCACAGCGAACTTGGGGCTACTCTTGTAAAGGGGTCTCTCCTCTTCCTTACACTGGCGAAATTTCTTCAGGGTTTCCAGGGGCTCGCTTTCTTCGTTTTTCACCCCGGTTTCGGGGTCGACAGTGGTCAACAAGCAACGGGTACATTGATTAGCGAACAAAAATTCAGGGCCTGATGGGTCAGAGCCGATCCTAATGTGTTGCCATGTATCTTCTTCAAAGGCATTGCAATCTGAGCAATTAGTTGGAAATTAAAATAGACAACATAAATTTTTATTTAAGAAATAGAATTTGATTTTATTGCTACATGTTCCATTAATGAATCATCTTATACCTGTCAGCAATACATTGGGGCGGAAGCTACGTTCTGTTAACTTGTTCTCTATCTTCTCATTAAGAGCATCCATAGAAGCATCAGACAACATGTTGAACGGGGAAAAATCTTGGAAAACTGACGTCACAGGTTCTTTACCGTAAACTCCCAAATGGGAAAAACCCATTTGCTTTCTTCTTTTATTACTAGGCAACTCTTTATGATGATAAACAAGCCGTGCTATTTCAACTCCCAGATATCCAGCAAACCATTCGGCCACAACATCGCCGCAGTCAACCCCGGGACATTCCTCACCAAACACTTTGTACATTGACACCTTGTTTTCGGAGTGATACTCGGGTACTTCTAAAATATATTCACTCATCCCAGGTGCGTTCAGCAGTAAAGTATCGGTGCCAACAACAGTCGGTTCGATTAACGCCATTTGGGGGAATTGACGTATCGTGGCGAAGCGCCTTTCTTCCCCGCACACCACCATAAAGTTACGATCGCCTATTTGACTCCCCGGAAGCATTACGCCGGGTTTGCACGTAGTGAACTCGTCCACTAACACTCCCCTGCAGGATTTTATAGGGTGAACGTAAAGTTTTGCAACAGTGGCCACGGGTTTCCATGAGTATAGTTTTTGTGATTTTTTCACGTATAGGTAAACCATGTAAATGCCTGTTGCCACTCCGATAATAGCTGAAACTGCAACAGCGGACCTGCTGTCAATACCCATGCTTTTATTTTGATATTTTGGGGTTGAACGAGTGATTACTGAAGTCAACAACAAGCACCATAGGAATTCTAGCAGAAAAAGGTTTCGTACATGTAATTCTGATCACTACTATTCAACCTACAACCTTGAACTCGTCACGGTACCCTGTAAAAACTATTAAGGACTTATGAGTTGTAACAAAGTTATTACGGTATGTCTCATTGTTCAGGCCTTCACTCACACTTATAATATTTTCAGAATACCCTAACCACAGAAAACAACTATCACACTTGCCCCACATGGATTGGCCGCAGCTTCGTTTTACAATTGAACAAATTTTCACGGAAGGACACTGTTAGATATCGTTTGAAAAAGAAGTGTTCTCCTTTAGTGGTAATAAGAAATACGATGGATGATTGACATAAACACCTACCCAAACCCGGTAAATTAGAAGGATTGTTTTGGGGTTATCCAAGAGTCGGAATAGATGTTTTGCAGGTTAACCTAGTTCAATTAATTCAATATTTTATGTAATGGTGGTACACGTACATGAGTGCTTATTCGGATTTGGTCACGAGAAGTTCATTTGTAAGCCTTTTCAGATCAGTGACTCTGAACTGATCCTTTCTTACTTCCCGGTATTGGGACCAGTTTCGACTCACGTATCGCTGGTCAGATAAACCAGTATAGCAACTTGACAGTACGTTGCGTATAGGACAGTTTGCAAAGTCTAAATATCCTGTGTTTTCAGTTTTTTTCTCCTTATTTCTGACTACTGTTGTATTATATTTGATACCTAACATATAACCATACGATTCGAGTGGTAATATATTTGTTTTATGACAGAAAATGAGAGTCGTTGTCTTTGTAATAGCCACCGCACTACTCTGGTTCGATGACGTCTCATGCAAGCCGGTATCGGGCCTTTACGAACCCGACGACAATGTGACTATTTTAAATCAGGATAATTTCGATAAAATCATATTTAACAGGTAAGAAATTGAAGCCTTTTTCTATTTTATTGATAATTTCAATAAATCATGTAAAACTAGCCCCTTGATGGTAAAGCTCATTTGTGGTTCAGGAATGTGGTACTCATATTTCTCGATGTATAGGTAACACAGCGATGTATAAGCCTACACTAGAGAACCATTATTATGCCACTATTATATAAATTTCTTCTGCTACGGAGTCACAGCCCCCAATCATAACTCCTAATTTCTCAACATAGGGGTCATAGGGTCATCCAATAGACCCAATATTATCACAGAATGTAAAGAAGATTATGATAAAGGTTCTGGGTTATTTTCAACCCGATTGAGCGAGTAGAAGTCCTGCTATGGAAGTTTGATTTCAAACTTCCTCATTTATCTTTCTGGTGTAGTAATAGGGTGGTTCTGAATTTTTACACAAATGAAGGTTGTGTGGTGAAGATTCGTTTTATATGATATTGGATATAATAGGCACAATTATTGTCTTAATTTGTGTTTGTTCTTAGTTCAGTTATATGGATCGTTGAATTTTACTCATCGTGGTGCGGCCATTGCCAGGAATATGCACCTTCATATAAAGCATTTGCAAAGGATATCAAAGGTATTTCATCTATCATATCTATATCTTCTTATTGCACATTGTTTAATGTTAGGAATCAATATTTTAAAAAAAGAAATTTATGGATACTAGATACTTCATAGATCTGATGATATTTTAGATTGGCAAAGTATAGTCAGGCTCGCTGCCATAAACTGTCCTGATAATGAAGATTTGTGTCGTAAAAAAGAGGTTAAAGCTTATCCTGAATTGAGGGTATGTTGTTCGTTGCTTGTGGAAATTTTCTTTAAGTTTATAATTTGCATGCTCTTAACATTGAACAAACTTAGGTGCGAATATACCATGGACTTTTCCAGAATTACCAGTGAAATAATTGAACAAGAGTATTATTACATAATAAATAGTATGAAACTACTTCCCAGGAAATTTGTAGCTGTGAATTAAAATCTTGTATACTAACAATGAATTTTCATAACTCAAACTTAACATCCATGTGCTGTGCGATATAAATGTTAACAAAGCATGTTGGTGCATATTGTCAATCAGTTATTTTACTTTTGTGTAATTGTTCTTGCTGACGTGAAATCTCAGTAGCTTTTCCAGGATATATCAAATTTATTGAGCTGAAATGTTACTAGAATCACAAATGCTATCAAGTGCACTTCTTGAAAAGCGAAAATGAAGGCCGAACATTAGGTTTTGAAAATATATCTTAAGACATCCGGTTTTATTGAAAATAGCCTGTCATTTGAAGATATTTTCAAGTAGGAAAAATCCATCTGTCATATACGATCTCAAGATTACAATCGTTTATTTATTCAAGAAAAAGGATGTGCGTTACAGGATGTTACATTTAGAGCTAATGATATTTGAAAACGTTTCATATCGACTTCTATCAACTACTAATTTCCTTGACACAATTTTGCACTAATGTAACTCCAGCAACACAAATTACTAATAAGAATGGTTATTTGAACATATCAAATGGGTAGTTAGAACTCTTGGATTGATGTTGGACTGTTGTTTAATATGGATTCAATACAGGTTGCAGCCTAAAGCGCCCAGCTTGAAGCAGGGTCCTAGTGTTCATCTTGAATTTAGTAATCAATATGCAGAATCTATTCAAATCTACAGTTCAATATGATCCGACAGAAATATTTTCCCATTGTCAGTCGTCCATATGCAAGCAGACATAATACTGGTAGCATTGTATTGTAATATAGCAGGATATGATGTAATTATGTACTGAGAAACAATAGATGTATATACTGTATATATAAATCGCCCGCTTCAATATCAAATTATTTATTTTGCAAAAATATACGAATCCCAGAATTATATCATCAATTTAACAGGAAAATATTCAATTCAATGTTATCTCCAATTGATTTTTAGAGTTACTTCGTGAAAGTATGCATTTTATATTTTGAAAAGTGTTATTTCCAAGCCCGGGTAAAATTATACCGTAGCGATAATGAATTGAGATAAGAACAATCAAATTTATAACTAAACCATTATTATTTTCTACTTAATTGTTTATCCTGAAGGTTGGAACCAGGTTATACGTCTCGCCGTTATGCGATGTGACAGTGACGAATATCAGACTTGTAACCGGGAACCATTTTGGCTTTCCGAGTTTCCCCAAATGAGGGTATCACTGTAGAAATCTTTCAAAAATTGCTTTATTTCTCCTAGTGTGGTGTGCACTTGTGCAGTGCTAGATTCTATATTGAGTAGGTTTCTGTGGTGTCACTGGTGATATGTATTGCATGGATTTGTGACTGATTTCATTATTTTAGTATTCATCAAATATCACCAGGTATAATCTGTACCATATATAATCAACCCTCTGGTTAAGCTAATTTTAAATTATTGTTATATATTACACTACTTGATGAACGACAAGGGGCTAATCTTCCTCATTATAAGGCGCTACACCAAAATTCGGAAGAAAATCTGATTTTAACAATATAGAAGGGGCACTTAGTATTAGGCACAGTTTTTCAATAGCCAGCTCGATAGCTTTGAGCTTGAAGGCCACGGGTATATTTCCTTAGATAATGCATTCCATTTTTCTAACTTAAAATCTTACTGGGTTATATCTGGTGAAATATCTACGTAGTTTAGCGTAGCTGATGTTTTCCTTTCATTGATTAACATCGTTTAGTTTTAGCTTTAATACCGTAGGTATGTCTTAACTTCCAAAGTCTTTTAAAAACTTATATGTTCATTTTTTGGTCATAGGTTTTCTATCCATTCTCTAATTTCAGCAACCCTGGAGAAAGTATCAAAGGTAGGAGCATCAAATAATCATACTATAGTACAAAATGATACTCATAGTATACTTGTGTAAAGCATTTAGAGTATTCAATATGTGTAAATTAAAATCAATGTTTGTGCACCTTTCAAGCTGCTCAAAGGGTCGGTGATTTTCGAGAGGAAATGGTTCGACTCGTGGAGAAATATTTGAATCAAGTGGGATGGAAACTGAGGAAACCGAAGCCGAACTTTAACTTTATAAAGTGAGCAATTCAAATGTGTGCATAGACATTAATTTCAAACTAGATTTTGGATGTTTTTTCTGTTCCTGTTAAACAAGAGGAATAATTATTGTAGAAATGTAAAGTCACCGTTTTTTTATCTTGCTTATCAAAATATCCCTGGTTGTATTTTGATGGTTTAAACCTAATCTTATCCGACTATTTGAATAAAAGTTTGATTACAATTAGTTAGAACTACTATGCAATAATAATACAATACTGAAAATGTCTCATGTTTTTTTCCAGATATAATGAAATAGAAAATCATATGAATAACCCTTCTGACCAGTCATATTATTTGGCAATGGTCATTGAAAATGAAGAATCAAGTATTGGACAACAGGTGACAAAGATCTTGATGAAATAATTCAATCCTTATTCAGATATAATGATTGGGAAGATCTTAATACCAGTAACAATAACATCGAACATAATGTCGATTAATTACTAGTGTGTTGTTGTTGAAACTATATTCCTTTACAATGAATCCTAGTTGTAGTATCCTAATTCTAAATGATCGAGATGTGACGTGTCTTATCAGTGATATCAGTTTTACGCAATATTGTTATCTATCAAGAATATTATTTAAATTAATTTTTTATTAGATAATTTTGGACACCTCCTCATGCAAGAACATCACTGTTCGTCGAGTTCAATCCGATTCGAATGTCGCCGCGAAGTTGTCTTCCAATTATCAATTGACTTTGACAGAATACCCGCATGTTATCGTGCTAACAAAAGATGGAAACGTTATGGAAATTATTGTGTAAGTATAATAATAGATAAATATTATTCAATTTAATTATATATTTGCTACATGTATAATCTTATGTATATACTTATTGATGATTCTTTTCAAGCAAAATAAGAGAAAGAAGCTTTTTTACATATCAACTGGAGGAACTTCCTGGCGTTGGAGATCCTAAAATTCTTCCTAATCGAAATTCAGTTGCTCCAGAAGAGGATTCTAATTATGTCGATTGGACCGAGGTTGACCAGTAAGTCTGTTATACTATCTTGGAGAAAGGTTATACGGCGGATGTATTTGGAGGATGGATGTCACACTTGAGAGGCAGTGGTTGATTCAACAGTGATTCAACTTATTTCTGTAAACTATTTTGTAAACTTCCCTGAAATAATACTTTTACGCTTCACTTACTTTCCACTAGCAATATAATTTGATTCAGCATTGATTTCCTTTCCTTAAATGATAGTGGTTTGCTTAAACCAAAAAGGAACTCAATAGGTTTTATTTTCAGATCCCGGGTCTACCTTGCAGATCTGGAGTCAGCGTTGCGTTACTCTCTTGCTGTTGAAGTACCTTCTGCAGAAATTCTTGAAGGTGATGCTCTTTATGCTCTGAAGACATACGTTTCAACATTGGCCCTGGTATGGAATTTCCGCCCCATATTAATTAATTCAATTCAATTATTGTTTATTTTTAATTTTAACTCATAAACTCTTATTCTGTACTGTTTTTTAGCTGTCAGAGAATCTTCCATTCAGGCCATCGACGAAGCGCTTCCTTGTCATGTTAAATGCCTGGCTTGGTGGGAGAGTTTTGGTCAAATACGAAGTGTGGAAGAGACGAATCGAGGAAATAAATGTAAATAATTGTTGATTTATTATATAGTTTGATTGTACACGCATTCAGGTAGAGCACTTTCATGAATTATGAGTTAGTTTTGGTCCTGAAAAATATTAAATTTATAATATATATATTTTTGTGATTCAGACGGACAATTTCTTGGTACAAACAAACAAAAGATGGGTGGGATGTGCACCAAGTTCTCCGCATTTGAGAGGTTATCCCTGTTCGCTATGGAACCTCTTTCATGTTCTCGCTGTAGCCGGCTATGTGCAAGAGAATAAAGGTTTGCATTGATTAGACTCTCGTTTCATGCGTCTTCAGAATGTAAATAAATAGTTGTGTGTCGATCCTGAAACAAACCTAAGCTAGAGGGTATAATTGAATTGTATTCGAATGTCATTTATCATTGTCATATTTCAGAAGATTTTGACGTTCCTGACGTCCAAGTTGTACCCCGTGCAATGGAAGCTTACATCACGACGTTCTTCGGATGTCGGGAATGCAGTACGAATTTTGCCAAGGAGATTACAAGCACTCCGTACAAGAATACTTTGAAAAAACATAGAGATGTTGTGATGTGGCTCTGGAAGCTCCATAATAATGTGAACAACAGGTTTGGCACTTTGCTTTCAAGCTGTTATGGACTTTTCCAAATTACTGCATATTGTACTTGAGTATTAGGCGAAGTTGTTACCAACTCGACTTAAAGTGAAGTCAGTTTAAAAAGAAATGACAAAATTAGGTTTTGACTTTTTCTTATGATACTTTTGACTTCATTATTCAATTATTATTACTATTCATCAGATTGTATTCTGTATTTCATTCTTTTCACTTTAAGGTTACATGGTGCTATATCAGAAGACCCACAATTTCCCAAAATACAGTTCCCATCACCCAAAGCATGCCCTTACTGTAGAAATTCGGACAGAAGTTGGAACGAAGATGAAGTTTTCGAATTTCTCGCAGCCCGCTACAGTCCCGATAACATCTCGTTCAAATTTCTACCAGATATTTCTGACGATCACTTAGAAGATTGGAAAAATCAAGTAAGGCTGAAGTTTATTCGATTTCACGCTCGTCAAGGTTAAGGACCGCCCATTCTATTGAATTTTTTGTTCAACAGGACAACATGTTCTTGTCAGAGTTTGATGAGAATCGACCAGACGAACTACAAATACAACATGTCGAGGGAAAGTTGGAAGACGATAATGATTTTAATGGAGGAGACACAAAAGATAATGATGAAGAATATGAAAAAGTTTGTATTTCAAATTTTATTTATTCGATATTTCGATGACATTCCCATCAAACTTCCTATACCATATTTTGTCAAATCAAATTTACTGAATACCTTATTTACACGCATACTTTTTACTACTTACCTCTCAAAAGATCGGTGAAGGCAATCGGTACGTCGGCCACCCGAACCTCTTGCAAGAGCGGGCGGAAGACCGTGTAAAATCTCACCCCATCGACGAACTGAAGAATTTCGGGGGTGACGGACGCAGATTTCATCCTAGAGACATCTCAGGTAGAAATTGGCACAACGGCTACGGGCCCGGGTCTAGATTATCGAACGTTGACATTAGTATGTGTTTCACGCTGTGGGGAACGTCCATGTTCGCTGTATTTTTCCTCTATTACTTCATAAGGAGAAGAAAAAAATGCAATGTTTCTTAAATTTCTTGGTTATTACAGTGAAAAGTCGTTGCCTTGATAAACGGATCTGATCAGTCCAGGCAAAAAATTAGAAAGTAATACATAGTAATTTGCCTGGCCTTGTCCAACTTCGAGTCAAGTCTTAACGAGTTTTCATTGTATAAAATTATTTATAAAGAGAGGGTGGGAGTAATAACAAGGACCTCTGTGATGGCCAAATTCTGTATGAATTAACAGCTTATATTGATGTTATGGAGAATCTGATTTAAATTTTTAATTTGTCTTCCACCTTTCAGTGAAATATTACATGTATGCATATACTATGTAATAATTTCACGGAATCAATAATTTTAAGTAATAATCGTTCCCCCTGATGCCCCAAATTTTTAAAACGGATACAAATCCATTTTACATCTTTCCAAACTAAAAAATCACTATTATAATTTGTTGTATACGTTACCTTCCTCAATATCATTTTTTTAAATGTTACCTTTATCGGTGCTACGTAGAAGTTTGTTTTATCAATTTGATCACCATATTTGCTCAGATCGGTGGTATTTTTAAATGTAATGCGATTGAGAAGAAGCAGAGATATAAGAATTTTATGATTTTACTATTATTTTGGCGGAATTTAATATTGATAATACTATTTTGCACTTAATATCGTTCAACATCCTCTTACTTTCTATTTTATTGCTCAAAGGGATAAGGATTTTGTTTTTATTAGTAAGCATAAGCTTAAATGTTGTAACATTGCATAAGTTAGTGCCTATCCTAACATTNATCAATGATTTGCTAAGAATAAACTCTAATTTTGAACTAATACTAAGATGGTCAAATTAGAAGAAAAAATGTAAATAAGTCTTTTTTCCTTTTAAATACAGTTGTTAATTTTGTAGTACTTTTTAGGTAGTCACCAAGAAAGATTCAGTACCTAGTCTGACCCCATGCTAAATGCTTCATACTGCCATATGCAACTGCTATTGATGAGCCACTTGAACTCCATGATAATGAAGTCACTTCCAATTTATCTTCATCTAAACAAGAATTATCGTTAATGCAAGACAAAGATTTTTTAACGCTTCTATAGTATGTTTTTGGGGTTTGAAGTGGAATTAAAATTCAAGAACTGAGAATTCCTATTTCAATTTTTGCTGTGTTGTATTTTATGTTCATGTGTGTGTGTAAACTACAACATTACCCGATTTTTTACTTACCCTGATCCTTATCTGATCGAACAGCCTTCTCCTCTAACTGATATTCACAAAGTATAGAGGTATCGCTGGAACCGCTACCCTCATTCCAAAAAGATTCCTCAAACGCATTATAGGTTGTGTTCTTTTTCAGTTGTCTGGGTGTGGAATTACAAGTCAAGAAAGTGAACATAGTTTGTTAATTGGTTATTAATCATACTTGGATATCAT
>QXVX01008772.1:0-18686 GCA_013436065.1 Halocynthia aurantium | reverse complement strand
GCCAGACACCTATTTCAAAATAGTTATCGCTGTGTTTACCGATTCCCAAGTCCAGTTGAAGTGAAAAAATGAAACTGAATGTTATTCGACTGCACCTCGGTACCAGGCGATAATCATAATAAGTTATCATTTATACACAGTAAAGAACAATTTGCCTGCATGGGGAATTGAAAGTAGATGTTTTAAGGGTTGGCCGGATGTATTAACCGGTGTTTTTTTTATACTTTTTCAACTATTCCAATATTCAACAACATATTGTTACTTCCCAGATCAAAATTACCCGCGAACAACGCAGCTTTACTTATTCATACATAGCCTAACTGTCTTATTGTGAATGCAGCAATACGCCGTTAAACATTATATATATATGATGCATATGCATCAAATAGAATGTATCACTCGTGCTATCTCAGCGAGTATAGATCTATAGTAAACAAACTTTTGAAAACTATTCAAACACACATACTATATATTCAAATACTATGAAATTATTCAAACCTATTTAGAAAGTCCTAAAACCACCAGTGGTCCCTTCACTTAAAATTTGTGAACATAGGCAACCCTGTAGGTTTAGGACTGTTGTAAATTTAAATTAATTGGCTTCATATCAGTCAAATATAAGTGGGGCGTATACTTCCTAATATGCAGTACCGGACAGCGTCTCAAAACCAATCGTGGATCTATATCCTAAGTCTTACTGGAGGTGAATATAAATAATTTCAACGTTATGCAACAGCCAGGTCGGTCAATGGGTCTTACGATCGAGATTTGATTATATATTATTATACATAGCGTACTATAAATCTCAAGCTCAGGGACACGGAGGCGAGGTTCGAACCCGCCACCTCTCGATTGCGATTATAAGTGTTAACTATTAGTGACCGCTTTTCAGCAATTGAAATTTCTGTGTTCGTCACGAGATACAGTTGATCCTCGATATATCGGACCCCGATGCAACGGATTTCGGATACAACTGACAAAATCTGTTAGAGTGAATATCTGGTTCGAACGTTTAAAATTTGTTTGGTCCCCTGTTTTCCACATTATTACTATGACATTTATAGATAAAGCATCATTTAATCGTCGTATCACGTTTGTTTTTACGCGACCTTCCGAAAATCGGACGAAGATAACGAAGTTCCTCCTTCTAATCAGGAGTGTATTCGTAGTGGTTCACACGACAGAGTAAGAAACAAACTAGCAATAATCTCTCACCACACCAACAACCGCAACCACAGTAATAGCTGAAGCTTAGTTCTGTATTTTTTGTTTATTTTCGTACCTCTCCGGAAAATTTCTATATAACGGACAAACGGCTATAACAGACAACTGCTCCCCCCTATCAGTCCGTTATATCGAAGATCAATTGTACCACTATGTAGAATATAAGTCTAGTACAGTACTAACTATCTAGTATACATACACATGTATATAGACCTGTCGATTTACTTTATCACTAACATAGATAACATTGTAATAGACAACAGTATGCTACTAGCTTACTTCCAATGAGGTTATTGCCGCTCATGTAAAATAAGTCTAAACGTCTAACTAAAAGCATTTCACATAAATCTTAACATTCCATTTAACCACATTCAATTAATGCTCCGCTTAATGTTAGGGGCCGAACGAACTCACTTGTATAACTGCTATAAATTCAAATCAAACTTACAGTTTTAATGTCCGTTTTNAAACTCTCACCACACCAACCGCAACCACAGTAATAGCTGACTTTAGTTCTGTATTTTTTGTTTATTTTCGGATCCGATGCTCCCTATGTGATCTGGCATCCAGGTAATCCGATTAGAAGTCAGTCATTTTCGCAGATGGCGACTAAAGTACGGAAAGAGGCTTCACCCAGTTACCAGAATATGTTTAATTTTCCCGTTAGTTATGCAATTCAAGGCGTCCTTTGTGAAATAAACATCGCATAATCATGCATGGTAATTCTTAGGCATGTACAAGAAATATGATTTACTCTGTTCTTGGTATAAATTTGTACATCTCTAACTCCGTTAATTATCGTAATATAAGATAATGTAATTAANAATATTGTACTGTACTAGCAAGTATCAATGTCAGTTCAGATATAGGGAATAAAATTGTACACCAATTTGATGATGGTAATAATTGTGACCAAATAGTAGTGGAGAATATAACGATAACGGATGACGTTATAGAGTGAGATGTACGAATTTATTATGCTGGGAAATATGTGAAGCCCTAAAATCACTTCCTAAACATGATATTGAACTGTGGGAAATGATACTGCATGTAAACTCGCAATAAACTCGGAATATAGAGATACGCCGACTAACGAAGCAGTGGAGTGGATAACGATAGGTCTCAGGACATGGTGAGACGAGGAGTTGGCTAGCGAAGGGCTAGAGTGGAAAATAAGTCTCGTGATACTGGTTGAGACGTGGAGTGTAAAATATACTTGATATCAATTCTAATATTAAGATTGTGATTGGTAACGCATGCTTGTTAGCTTGTATCATCAAATTTGTGTTAATGATACAAGCCTGTGAATAGAATTGAAGTGTACAGACAAAAGCTTGTATTGATTTATACTTTACCGAGAGACATCATTTAACCGAAGTATTACGGATTAGTCCTTCATAGTCATATACAGATTTAGAAACCCTTCTCTGGGCTTAGGTTGAGACCCATGAGTTACAATTCATGTATTATTTGATGCTTCACGAACTTAATGAGAATAAGGATCATAGTACTCGAGACTTCTATTAATCGAAATCTCGTAAAACAACTAGAAAATTTAGTTCCTGCTTTGACACAATTGAAATTTTTCACTTACTTCATATATAATGTATTCTATTCGAATGATTCATGACTGCTAGAATCACCAGCACTAAGAAACAACAATTCCTGGGTGACCTTTCAACCTTGCTGGTGAGAGGTGAATTGCAGGTCATCGTCGGTTTCTTGCAATGAGTCTCGTTCCATTGCCAGTCCCTGTTTTGATTAATATATTGATTAAGTCACCGGATAAGGTTGTCTATTCAATAGAGGGTGTAGTACTAGACACACAGATAAATTTGCGTCAAGAATTATGTCACACACGCGTACATACAGATGGGAATGTTTACAGTTTTAATATCTAACGTTAACTTAACGTTTCAAGGTATCATAGCATCGCAACCATGATTTTTAAAGCGAATAAAACGAAAGATATAAGCATTTTATTACAATTTGAAAAAATATTTAACAGAAATTACATCGCAATTACAATTTGATGTAAGGGGCTTGGAGATGGAGTTACCCAAACTAATATGTGATAAAGGTACAACAAGTTAGTAATGGGAAAGCAAAATGGCACCACGGATTTCTTTGTCAATAGATACTTACGATTTTGCAAGATTTGATAACACGGATTCTATATACCCGCCTTCATTCAAACGAGTGAACAAAGAGGACAACTTCACACTTGGGTGATTTTAAACTACAAATTCGGAAAATCAATCAGGCGTTACGACTGCTGTGGTTTTGTGCTATTCCATAAGATTCAATAAGTAGCGTATCGGACCGTTATATCATAGTCTTTAAATACAGCGTGTCGCAGCAAATCCGTAGCTAAAGAGGTGATAAAGAGTAACATATTTAAATGAACATTACGAACAACTAATAATACACCGTCGACCATAAGATATATTATATTGTGTTGGTTGATTTGAGATAATACTTAANGGTGTAGTACTAGTCACACAGATAAATTTGCGTTAAGAATTATGTCAGACACGCGTACATACAGACGTGAATGTGTACAGTTTTAATATCTTACGTTAACTTAACGTTTCAAGGTATCATAGCATCGCAACCTTGATTCTTTAAAGCAAATAAAACGAAAGATGTAAGCATTTTAATTCCATCGAAATCGCCATTCCGACCTAGTAAACTATAGGATGACAAAGTGTGTGATCACTTACTCATTTTTATATGCAAAATATTTCACATGGCTCATTCATAGTCATATACAGTTTTGAAACACTTCTCTGGGCTTAGGTTGAGACCCATGAGTTATAATTCATGTATTATTTGATGCTTCACGAACTTAATGAGAATAAGGATCATAGTACTCGAGACTTCTATTAATCGAAATCTCGTAAAACAACTAGAAAATTTAGTTCCTGCTTTGACACAATTGAAATTTTTCACTTACTTCATATATAATGTATTCTATTCGAATGATTCATGACTGCTAGAATCACCAGCACTAAGAACATTGCACATTGTAAGCACATAAGCACATAAGCACATTGTGTTGGTTGATTTGAGATAATACTTAACCACAATGTTTCAATAGAACCCATAGAGCTTACCTTCTCATGCTGCTCTTAGATATTGTTCTTTGAAGAAGTTGAAGGCAGATTTTCAGCGGGGTTACTAATGCAACTAATCTGCACTCCATTTTTCAAATTGGTTCAGTGTGAAAAGTCTGAAATAAGAAAACAAAATCCATTTATGTTGCATCTGGCTATTCCCATTCTGCGATGTTCAAAGTTGAAAGCCCTAATAAAACAGGAAATAATTATTCCGATGTGTGCAACAAAGGTCAAAGGGTATCAATATATGAATATTTAACATTGTTTGAATTCGTTTAGGTTTCTCCTAAAAATTAATGTGTTCTCACCGCATGGTTGTGGAGACCCGATTGGATGGCCGACCTTTCTGCAATCACACGGCTGTCGGTTTCATGTCTGTCTGTTAATATTCAAAACCTTTAAAAGTTGTTGAAAATGTTACGTCAATATTTTCATATGGATATATAGGGTTCAACACTTCTTTTGATTTAGATAATGTTAATTGCTTCTTCAGGATAATTGCAGAATAATTAATTCGAATTAAATTTAGTATTTGATGAAAATATTGGTATATGGCATATGTACAGTATATGTCAGTGTTGCTTACAGTATATGTACTGCCACTCTTTTTTTCGAATTTTTATTCTGATTTGTCAGCAAAGGAACAAGACTAATTAATCTATAACCAGTATGTTACGAAATTACGGCTTTTACCCACTTCCCGGGATTGAAAATTATAAACAGAAAAAGATAACATTATTGAATATACACTGCATGAACATTAGTCTAGTTTAGCCAGCTTGCAATATTGCATTTTACGACAAATGTTTCAATAGAACCCATTGGGAGAGCTTACCTTCCCATGCAGCTCCTAGATATTGTTCTTTGTATATAAAACGTTACATAAAACATTTTGCACGAGAAATCAACTCTAAAACTGCGCTACATGTCTGCATAACAAGCGTCGACAAATTAATTTCCTCGCTATAAGCAAACCCAAATTTTCAGAATTTGGCGTTAAACGTGCCAAACTGCTTTCTACTGCTGTATTATATAAGAATCTATTTAAAGTCTATGTTACATCACTATTATCGATTACAATAGCAACCAGTAGTTGCCCACACTGTACAGCTATCATACCTGTGATAACAATGATGGCAGGAAGGTTCTTTCTAGCTACTGCAGCTGTCTTAGGTTTGGTAGTCGCAACAATTCTGATTCTGGACAAAAAAAAAGATGGTTCGTTTCAATTCATCGTTATCTATATACAGTAGTTTGTTCAAAAGGTTTTTATTTATGAAAATTAGGAATCGCATTGTCCGTAAGTAACAAATTCGTGAGGCCTTTAGCCCAAACTATAATAACAAAGCAGAGTATCAATAGCAGCAATACAATGAAGTTGCTATATTACTTCTGATTCATATTGGAGCAACTGACTAACGGACGCCAGATTTTCAGTAAAAGTTACCTAGATAGTTGTCTACATTTGTTTAATTGAAGGTAATGACTGTGTTGCGAAGCAAATGTCTGTAGTACCCAAAATAATGTTCATATGCTTCATCACATCAAATCTATGTGTAGCATTTAGAGAAGGTATATAGCATATAGCATATACGATATGGAAGTACACCAGAATTTCGACAAGACGCGGTTGCTGTGCTAGTTAACTGTATAGGGTAACATAATGACATATTTCTCATGTTTAGATATTTGTCGGTCAAAGGAATGCATTACAGCAGGCAAGCACTTTTTATCCTATCATTAATTTAAATACCATCCATGCGATCCTGAAAAGGAGCTCAGCGCTTATCGGGGTGACCATAGCACAGGAGTATAAGAGATATGTTCTTCAATGATCTTTAAGCCTAGGTTTCTTGGCGATATATATATAAGCATATACTTTTTTTCCCAACATAATGAATTTACGAACTATAAAAATATATATCGGAAACTAACCAAGGACATGCATTTGATTTTAATTACCGCAAATGAATAACTAAAGATAATAAAAGTCTGTCAATTTGTCCGCCTTGAAACAATGTCACCATTACCCTTTTTAACCATCCCCCTTTAGCGTTGGTTATATACGACTAGGAGATTTCAATCGAATAAAATTTACCATCGCTGAAAATGCAGATTACTTTTACGATATGTTCCTACAAATCTATTTCTAGCAATAAATCCCTGGGGATAGTAATAAGATCTGTAAATGGTGAAAAATTGGTTCAACTCTTCAGCGGGTATGATATTATTTGCTATTGTATGTCCAGCCGCCAGAGTAATGCACAGCATGGATAGGACAGCTGATCCCTGCAATGATTTTTATAAATTTACTTGTGGCGGATGGTTAAAGGAAAACTCAATCCCAGACGACCAATCATCAATAAGCACATTTTCAAAAACAGACAAAGCATTGAAGAAAGAACTTAAAGGTAAACACTTTGGGTTAAATTGAGGTATACTAATATTTCAACTGATACCTATGGTCCTACTGTCAACAAAATGTCAATATTGAAAAATTCTGACAAAGTTTGAGTTCGACAACGCAACTGTGAGAGCATGTGTGACTCGGAAAGGGGAAACACGAATTTATGGGTAATTTCAATTTCATCCATAGTCACATTGGTTTGCTCCTAACTTGTCTAGACGATATTTGTTATAATTAATGTTCATGAAACATAGCAGTGGTACATGATTGACATGACATTTCCCAATTCGGTATAAAATACCGCTCTCTTGGCGAATGTGTTATAAAACGTTATATAATTTCTTTAGAATTGTTGGAACAGAAAGAGACGGCTGATGAGCGCGATGCAATAAGAAAATCAAAAATGTATTACAGATCGTGCATGGACGAAGGTAAATACAAAGAAAACGTATCTAAAATTCGAGACACGTTTCACGTTTCAGGAAGGGACCTTTCATGACAATTTGTTATGTGTAGCATACAACAGAATGTCTGCAAAGTAAAACCACCGTATTTCCTGGGAATTTATGGCTTAACATGATATGACTATATTCTTTGGATCGTGATATTTAGAAACCTTCACAAACAAAAGAACCCTGCATGTAAATTTCATGTTGAAGGGTTCCCCGAACCTGAAGTGACCCTTGCCCCTACGATCTAAATCGAGCCGTGTATGCACAGAGTCTGAAATATCCTAAAAGCAGCACTGGGATAAACCTTATGCAACCTGTCATGTTTCTAGAAACCATTAACAGTCTAGGAAGTGAACCGCTACTTGAATATCTGAAGGAAATGAATGGAATTCCGATACTGGGAGATCCATTTGATGAAAAGAAATTCGATCTTGTATCATTTCTTACTCGTGGATTTTCTAACAACCCGCAGACAAACCTTGTACTTGTTTCTGCGCCAATGATAAACCTTTATGTTTATGTTGATCCAAGAAATTCAACTACCTATGTAATTAAGGTGAGTGTAAGAATAATAGATATGACTGTGGTACGCAAATCATTTATGATTGAAGATAGTAGTTAAAAGCACAAAATTTAAAGTTAAATTTAACTTCGTTCGTAACACAGAATGATCGTACGTCGGGAGTATCGATTCAGATCAGACAAATGCGCCAAGTCAATAGCGAAAAAATATTATTTTCTGGAAAGCAATATCGAACACTACATTTGTGTTTAATCGTGTGTATTTTAATTCCAGATCGATCAACCAAGTTTCGGAATGCCTGGGCGTATTTACTACATGCCAGGGGCGATAAGGAATGCAACTTTTCCATACTACAGACAATACATGATAGATGTTTTTACTGTACTGTGGAAAGACAAATACAAAGACGTAAGTACAGTACAGTAATCCCTCACCTATCGCGGGTATTGAGTTCCAGAGCCTCCTGCGATAGATGAAAATCCGCGAAGTAGAAACCACACATTTCATGCACTCTTATTTACTTAATTACCCTTTACCACAATCATTTGACCTGTAATTTAATTTTTTTCAAACCTTTATCGCTTAAACATCTGTACGGCACGTAATTTATCGTGAAATAACATACGTACAATATTACATTGATATACATACCATACAATATTATATATAATCTGCGATGTAGTGCATCTGCAAAAAGTGACCGCGATATAGCGAGGGACCACTGTAATACCAAAAACTGTTCTATTCATTGCAATCAAGTGTTACGATGTGAGAATACCTCGCATAAGTAAGTTTTCATGGCGATTTAGCAGAATTATGACAACATTCAGCTTTACATTATTAGGAATTGCGCAACGACTGGAAGATTTATACCTTACAAAGAGGCATCATTTAACCGTCGTATTACGTTTGCTTTATATAACCTTCTGAATACCGAACAAGGATAGCAAAGTTCCTCCTTTGTAATCAGGAGTATATTTGTAGTGGTTTAGACGACAGAGTACGAAATAAACTAACTATAGACTCTCACCAACAAGTAACCGCTACACAACAACTATCTTTTATCAAATGCAATAACGAGCTACAGAAGCTGGAAGTTCGAATATTGAAATAATCCAACTTGCATGAATTTCAATGTTTAGTATTGAACTATATTTTAATCAGCGTTCATATTCCCAACTTTTCGCAGGACAACAACAAAGAACTCAATGAAAACAACTTAAAGGAAGAAGTCGATGAGGTAATACTCTACAATAAAAACATCCCCGAGTACTCGCTGCTAAATATCGCCTCTAATCTCTCGTTATAATTATTAAGCAATAGAAGCTATTTAGCTTTAACCTATTTGTTGGCGCCAATGCATGTTATGGACTAATAGATCGATCTACTAAGCGTATGATGCTCAGGCTTGTGAAAGACCAGCAGTCTGTTGCTGCTTATAGCCATGTAAAAACAATAAAATTGTAACTCACTTGTTATGGAAATTTCATTTGTTCAGATTCTCGCGTTGGAAACAGAACTTGCAGCAGCATCAGAACCTGTTGAGAACAGACGAGATGTCATTAAGATGAATACAAAAATGTCTTTACGTGGTAAATTTTTTCTTCGTTTATAACAAACGTCGAGGACATTACTGAAACCATTATATCAAGTATCGTTGTAGCATACTAATTACAGTTGGTATTTAGCATACTTTACTATATCTTGTACGTATACAGTAATCACTCACCTATCGCAGGTATTACGTTCAAGAGCCTCCCGTGATGGGTGAAAATCCGCGAAGTAGAAACCACATATTTATTTAACAATTTGAATATATTTAAACGTAATTTAAACCATTTTAAATCATTACCACACCCTTATTTCCCTTATCAACCTTTCCAACGATCATTTGACCTATTATTTACCTTTTATTTAGACTTTTAGCGCTTAAACATATTAGCACTGTACGGCACGGCATTTACCATGAAATAAAATACATACAATGCAATATTATATAAAATCCGCGAAAAGCGAACCGCGATATAGCGAAGGACGACTGTACAATGAAAAAAGTTTCAATTTGAATAGTGGAATATCGCTAACTCTACTCTATAGCTTATTTGATTGAACTATTACTTATGCAGAAATGGCGACGAGTATTACACCTGATTTCGATTGGAATCGATTTGTGAACGAGTTATTTAGTTTCGTCAATATAACGATTCCAAGCTCAACTGAAGCTGCATTACCCGGACGACCATACTTGATGAAATTCATGAATATTTTGGATAAATATGAAAACAGGTAGAGTGATTGTAGGCAGATATTGTTGTACTGTATGAGTATTTATTATTATCTTAAAGATGGGTCTTCGATGTTTGGATAAGGGCACAATTTTAATGGTATGCTTGTAACTGTATTCTGTTGTTTTACAGAGTTATTAAGAATTATGCTGGATGGATTTTCTCAAAGGGTGTCATGGGACTTCTTGGAAAAGAATACAGAGATATACGTGCTCCATACATGTAAGTTTCTTGTTCAATTATCCATATCCGAGTGATTCATCTTAACCACCACCAAACGTTTTCGGCTAGCATATATAGATACTCCATAATATGGAACAGCTCTGAACACATGCATCCCGACTATGAGTCATAACTCAAGTCAGTGTTACCTAAGGCACCTATAAACCGCGCTTCCCCTCACACCTACTAGCCATCAAACACAAGCCATAACATGAACGCTGTATAGACATGGTGATGTTTATATTTAACAGTAAAATACACAGTAACATACAAGTAACCCTTCCGATGAGATCGGGACAGCAACTATATCTTATTTAGAAAATTTTAAAAGTTCAAGGATAGCACTGTATCTCTGCTATAAGATGAGGACGTCTAGGACATACTTTAAATTAATATCTGATACCATTCACTAGCAAAGCAATATCAGGAATAACGAAAGAGAAGGAAAGATGGCGAACATGCGTATCAAAAACAAAAAGCTATTTTCCTTATGCAGTTGGGAACCTATATGTGAAAGCTAAATTCCCAGAGAAGAGCAAAGCAAGGGTGAGTGAATAGAATGCAATGGTACATCATACTTCGAATTAACCTAAATTTGAGAGACTAATTGAATATTTACCTTGATCCTTCGTAACAGATGACAGAGATGATGAAGAAAGTTTTCGAATCATTTGATAAAGATTTACGACTTATTGATTGGATGGATGATGTCACTAAATCCAGAGCATTGGTCAGTATAATCTGAAAGATAATTTGAATGAATTTTATTTAATAAACCAAGATATTCTAAGCAGACAGACAGATATTTAAAGATACTGTTGACACTCGATTCCCAAGACCTCGATTTACCGAAGAAATTGTATCTTAGTGTTAGTCACAAGTTAGACATAATTGAAATCCCTTTACCACGGTATTTTTCACTTTCGGGGGGATATCCGACAGGTATTTCACCCAATTAGTTAGGAAAATTCAGCGTCAACAGTATGATTGAATATGCTAAAATGCATTTCATTTAATGTATCTGAATATTAAATCTGATTTATAAAATTACTTGCATTGAAGGTCAAATTAGATAAAGTTAGAGAACTGATTGGATATCCGAATTATATATTGGACGATCAAGACCCAAGATTAGATGAAAAATTCAGAAATGTTTCGGTCGATGAGAAGAAATTTCTTAAAACATCGGAAAGGCTTTTGGCTAACAGTGGTTTGATCAATTTGCGAAGATTTGGAACCGAGGTTAATGAAATCGAGTAAGTTTCGTTTCAGCAATTAAAGGCAAAGGTTCACTCAGTGATATAGTACAGTGGCTGCTCTTTCAGAATGGCTCCGCCCAGATACTAGCTGTAATATGTATGACTTCGTAAACCTTACATTAGAAAAAAGGTGTTTTTTAATTGCAACTGTAAATTACCAAGAACAAATTTATTCACTAATTTTATATTTAGTCTGGGAGGAACGCAACCAGCAGTTGTTAATGCTTATTATCAACCTTCAACAAATCGAATTATATTTCCGGCTGGAATATTGCAAGCGCCTTTCTTTGACACTGGATTTACAAATGCAATGAATTATGGATCTATAGGAATGGTAATTGGTCATGAGGTAAGTTGAATTGCTATGTTTCTTCAAATTAAAAATATACTATAATATGATCTGTGCCCGAGTGCCAGCAGTTTTGAAGAAAATTTTCTTGCATTTACCGTATATACTAGACTCTAGTAACTAGAGTATTAAACGGGGGGAAAGTAAAAAAGTATTTTGTCTATTTTATAACAAAATTGATTGTTGTTAATTTTGAAGTACTTCTGAAGTGATAAATACTGAGATATATCTTATATTATGATCAGCGCAGTATAAGCGCTGGTCACGCAGAGCAGGTAATGTGCCGAGGCGAGATGGGAAATCTAAGCGTTTCAAACTGCTAATTAATACAGTATATGAGCGATCACGAACCGTGTAAAGTATTTTGAATACATAAAATAAATAACATCATTTTAAGGATTTAGGTTTTAGACTCTGAACGCGGGGAAGTAGTGTACTTTGCCATGTTACCCTATAAATAAAACAATGTATTGCTTGCTCACAACAGATAACTCATGGTTTTGATGATCAAGGATCTCGATATGACGAAGATGGAAATCTTGATAATTGGTGGACGAACAAATCAAGAGAAGCATTTGATTCGCGCGCACAGTGTATCAGAAATCAGTATTCAAAATATTATTATAAACGAGCAGAATTGTTTGTAAGTACATTCCTAGCACGTAGTTATTCATTTGGAATACTATAAACAGTAATACAGCGTAATACGTCATTAATTGATAAATTCTCGGACACAACACACAACGACTAATTAATTGACTCCAATATAACACATGCATTTAATCTTTCGTATTTTGTATGGCAGGTAAATGGAAATGCCACAGTTGGTGAAAATATCGCTGATCTTGGAGGAATAAGATCTACGTTCAAGGTAAGTGAAGTAGATCTTAGTCACACAATCTTAATAATCGATCACGCAATTATGCAAGTTGCCGAGTATATTCGGTGTCAGATAGGGTCGGATTTACTTACTTATGAGCCCACGCTATAGGTGAACGACCAGTTGTACTCAAATATAATTTCATAGATCGTGGCCAACGTGCTTTACAGTTTTACGATCAGGGTTAATACCAAAGAGCAGGATTTACTAATAGAACACTGGCTTAGTGGACACCAATATTGAGGGCAGAATAAAACTAATTTGTCGTTATGTTGTGTTGAAATTCTTATATCTTACAACATAATATTATATAATATTCGATGACTTTTTTTTAAATATTCACAGTAATATATATATATATATATATTGATTAATAGGGGATTGATGTGTTTGACCAAGGACCAACAAGTAGGTAAATCCACCCCTGTTAATATCGGAATAACTTTGATATATCTATAACAGGCATATCAGCTGTGGAAGAATGAGAACGCTGGAAAAGAAATTAAACTTCCCGGTTTCGAACATTATTCGAACGAACAGATGTTATTCATTGGATATTCACAGGTAACTATGGATAGTGTAGGAGGTACGGTGGAGGTGGGGGAGCTTTATGAAAGTAGCTGTATAATTTTTGATCCCCAGTGGGCCCAATTTACCATCCCATCTGACTGACGTTAAATTTACTCGTTTATTTTACAATATACATACATGCAATGTATTTCCATTATTATAAATTGCTTCAAAGTTACATCTTAGATTGCTTATTGAAGGTATAAGAAGTCAAATATGATTCAGCCTTAATAAAACCGAACAAGGAACAGTTAAACTTTACAGTATTGTACTAATTAGCTGTAAGTATGAATCATCACTAGTACAATGTAGTATCTATATGGCTTCTGATTCAGAATGGGAAAATTGCCCCATTTGTCACCACCAGCGGACGCTCATTTACCCATAGGTTCTAAATAGCCTTGAAATTTACAATATTACATTCTCTCTAGCCACTACCCAACCAACTTCTTGGACCTTAGCATATAGCTAGAGCCTGAAACCCTTTCCAATAACGGGCTATAACGAATTTCAATTTTATGAAAGCGTGGGGAGTGCGAAATAAGCTCTACCCTTTATTTTTCAGTCTTGGTGTTCAACTTACAAACCCGCCAAAGCCAAAAATAATATCAAAACTGGAGTGCATAGTCCAGCAGAAATCAGGTACAGTACAAACAAATAGTGAAGCTGTAGGCTTTTAGCTTGCTCGCTTTCTGTTGTATTGCTCGATATACATAATGACCAGTGGCTGCTCGTGGTAAAATAGAATGGGGAAAATACTCCACTCAGTTCACACTACTTCCCAATTTCACTGTTTGTCAGGTGGTAATTAATGTATTCAACTCTTGCGCAATGTAAACACGGAACTAAGCTAAGCTGTTCCGAAAGCAGCTTAATCGTTCCTTGTCAACAAATATCGAACATACAACATGCTAGTGGTAACTATAAAAAAAAATTCTTTTCGTGAATGCCTGTAATGAAAATTCAGTTATAAATGTATTGAAATAAAATATAAAGAGTTTTCATTATTGTAGTAGGAGATTGACGAATTCAAATTCCTGACAAGTGTCTGGCGAGACTGCAGCTCTTATGGGCGAGCAGCTACTGATAATGCCCACAAGAATTTTAGTTGGGGATTATATGTGGTGGGAATTAATAATGTGGTTATATTTTTGTTTCAGGGTACTGGGAAGTCTCTCAAACTTTGAAAAATTCGGAAAAGCATTCAACTGTGAGATGGGTAAGGACAAATACTACAAAAAAAAAGAAGACATGTGCCGTGTATGGTGAACGTTTTTATGAGAGAAAATGTGCATATGTATTCAATTATAAATATATCATATAATCTGCATGATATTCGACTAATGAAGATCCAGATACCGTAATGTACGCACTCATGTAGATAACGCAAGTCAGAACTTATGCCAGTGTGATTAGAGAATTTTTTAAATCTAAAATCGTTACTAGCCACTGAAAACAAGCCAGAATACGCGGGCTGTATAGACATGATAGATGTTTAAATATTGCGTGACAAGAACATATAGTGTGATATGCGACTTAACTTTTGAATAATTTTGCACGCAAAATAATGCGTGATATACGCGGAAGTTCTAAAATGCAAAGGAAGAATTTAGAGTTATCTCCAGAGCATTTGAGAGGAATTTGACCAAGAGCTTAAACTTTCTTTTAGCTACAGTTTTACGTCATTAAACAAATCAAAAAGTGAATGGAAGAATAGAGAGATGTGGAATGTATTTAAGGAGAAAGAGTTAACCGTAATGCTAAATGTGTCGTACAGGCTGGGAGGATGGGGCCTGGGAACATACTTACACTATCATATACTACTTACAATTACCGTATCCTTCGATCCTGTATTCTTAAGCCATAGTGCCAATAGGTAATTTCAGGTAATTTATCATACAACGGAGAAGGTCTTAATTATAATGTTGTAATTCCCAATCACTCTAAATCTAGGCGCTGTATATTATGTGTTATTTTACATGTGCATGATATGTAAGGCAACAAGGCATTAATACAATATACAACATTGTGGCAATCTTAAAAAATCACATCCACTGTCCTGCAGAAGTTAGTTACAATGGTGTGAATATTACTACATATGACAAAAAATGTTCAATGTTATCGCAGAACAGAAATTGTCACATAATAGAAAAGAATGAACGCAATTTTGGAAATCAGCAGTGAAGGCTGAATATCTGGATATCCACTGGCGAATAAATCTAATTCCGGCAAAATTCCGACATTGACAATATTCCCTTCAATATTTAGTAGTCTGTGTGTGCCTATGTTTACAAAGTTGTTTTACTATGACCAAGTACAAATTTACACTTGAAATTATTTCAAGATAATTGTGGCAGAGTTTCTAGCTATATACAAACATGATTGTATTCTAAGCAACACGTTTAGCGCTTAAGTTTTTACAGAGCGTAAAGCGAACAGTGATTAGCGACCACATTTAAAATATTTTCATCATAATTCGTTTCCATCACCCACACCATCTTACTTCACATCCAAACTGTGCAGTTTTAAGCCTATCAGTGCGGTTGAATGGAAAATGAAATACCTATTGGGCTTGTGAAGGAAATCTGGAATCGGATTAAGCGAAACAGAGCTTAATAATTGAAGACAGAAAGATTTGAAGTTCACAATCGGGTAGAAGAAATGAGTTCTTTCATCCAAGTTCAAAATTCTCTTCGAACAGAGCGATTACGAGCATGATACCGATACCAACAAGTAAACTGATATTTTGAAGAATGAACATGTTTGTTGCTTCACTGGATTTCATGTTTTGAAGTCCAGAACTTATCTCGGGTAACTAAATAAAAAAGAAAAGTAAGAATTCAAATTAGATGGAGAAGTGGTAGCTAGAGGGGGCAGAAAAGGGGGGAAATATATGATTACATGATACAATCATAGGTTCATTTGATGTGCTTAACACGCTTATATTAAACTGGGTCGTGTGCATTGTTAAAATGCTAGATTCTCCAAAATTCGTTTGACTCAATCATGGATTTTCCGAATTGCCCATTATCGATCGATAAACCGTTATGAAAAGATTTAACAAGATTCAAACATTATAATGAAAAAATAAACAACTGTCTAATCTTAACTTTCCCAACCGCGGTTTCCAGTTTTAGTTTTAATGCAACAAATAATTCGTTGCACAATAGAGGCACCTGATTAATCACAATATAATGAGAACACAGTAAAAATGATGCGATTCTGGACTGATATATATATAACGGGAAATTCAAACCACGATTATCCGAACTTCCGCCGGGTACTGACAAGTTCGGATAATCGAGTGCTTACTGTATTACCATTCATAAATTTAACGTACCATATCAACCAGTGCAACATACAGGAACATACCAGCAGTAACTGCAAATATCCATGGTGTGACGTGAGATGCATAATTTCCTTTAAAAAATGAATACATTAGTTTAATGCTTTATATTCTATAATATCATCTGATCTCTGTGGACCACAGCAGTTAACAGGTTCCGGAAAGATAAAACATTTAAATCTCACTACTAAATATGAGGATATACACAAGTTCATTATAGTATTGGTATTTTCAGGCAAGTCATGATATCAAAATGTCAAAATGTCTAATTTCGATTGCAACGAATTTTCCGAAGACTATTATGGTCTTTCAATGTTGTAGTACTGACTGACAGTATGGTAGTATGTAATTAAAACAACCTAGTGTTTTTGTACCATCCTGTTATACAGTCTTTGCTCAATGTTAGATACGGCGAATTCAATTTATAGAAAATCTTACATACCTATGAGAATTCCTATAACCAAACCAAGGTATCCAATGCATGCAGCAACACCATTGTATATCAGGGCTTGCTTGACAGACATTCCTGACTNGGGGGATATAAGAGTTTTACGGTGCATCTGTATGCGCGCATGAAATTTACGCCTGGAATGCAAGAAGATGGTTACCATTAGTCTAGTAGGTAAACAACAACTATATGTTTTGCTGTTGTTTGCGCTGGAGCAGTGTAGACACACATACTTCGGGGGATGTTTTGTGGCCGCATTGATACAAATAGGGAATCTTCACTTTACGCGAAAATCCGCGGAGTAGAAACCACATATTTATTTAATTATTTGAATATATTTAAATGCTTTTTGATCATTTACACATTCTTATTCACCTTAGTAATCTTTCCGACGATCATTTATCCAGTTATTCAATTTATTCCGAACTTTTAGCGCTTAAATATATTAGTACTGTACGGCACGGCATTTATCATGAAATATAATACATACAATATTACATTAAAAATGCATACAATACAATATTATATGAAATCCGCGATGTAGTGAATCCGAGATAAGTGAACCGCGATATAGCGAGGGACGACTGTATATATCCAGATTTAGAGAGTAGGATTTCAACCGTGCTTGGTTAAGATTTAAGGAGGAATGGCAACGATGTTTGAAGACAAACAAACAAACTATCAATCAACCAAACAAACTTTTTCGTATATCATACGAATAAATCTCAATACAAGCAATGACGTCATACATTGGAAATGGGAATGCTGAAGTTTCTAGGATAGCGCAACCAGGCAATGTCGCTATTCGGTTCGAAATTACTTCGTCTTGATAATTACGAGAAATTGATTACAACTTCCACTACAGCACCGTTATATCCTAAATCATTTTGATATTTCAACGCTCCTGCTGTAGAAAATATCTTTTCAATATATCAATATGACTTTTTCATTTGATAGCAATTATGAAAGTTGAGTCTAGATATAGTGCCGGAAATTGTTCGTTATAAGCAGCAACGGATTGTTGCAACGCTGAGAATTGATTGATTGATACTGTATTTAAAAGATACAAATTAATACGCTTTTGAAGCAGGATTTGATCTTTATTAATCCACTTAATTCCTAAAATATAGAACAAATTTCTATCTACATGCTATGTGTCAGGAAGTAATATTTGTGTCTATTGAAATAGCAATGTTGTTGTAAGCGAGAGATTGCTTCTTTTGTTTGATTTTGTCTCAAGTCTGGTAATATTTTCCGCTTCGGTATTCGAATTGCCGACGAGCGCGTTTAGCGAAACAGCGCAGCTTTATTAGTATATACTGCAGTAGTACCCCTTCACCGGTTGAAATAACATAATAATTAATCAACAGTATACTGATGGTATGACTTATGAGCCATTAATCTTATTTCTTCCCTGTCAATCACGCAACATTCATTTAACTTATAGAAAAAGCCCCAACCCATATATAAGTATAAAATATTAATTGAAACTTATGCGACAAGCAAATACAGTACATAAAGAGCCTTATATGTCTTTACAGCTTTATAATAGAGCGTGGTTCACAGAGGTTTGTGCCTGTGTATTTCCTTGCTCAACCGTCA
>QXVX01008769.1:0-11877 GCA_013436065.1 Halocynthia aurantium | reverse complement strand
ATTTAAAAGTAATAAAAACTATGAACCTTAATGGCAAGATGCTGATTTTTGATGGTTTTGGAAATTGTTTTTGCTTTGTTTATACTTCGTATGTATAAGGTGTATTGTTTGAAAATAATTGCTTGTGGTCTCGATATATTTTTCAGATGCTGCTGGCTGGTTGTATGATCCTTGTTTCTGGTCAAGTGGTTGCAGTAAGTATGAGCTAAATGTCAGAATATTATCATTATTTTTGAACATGACTTTGAGCAATAACTTGTTGTTGCAGCAACTAGTACTAAAACAACTACCACCACACGTCCAAGTACCAGCACTTCTTCCTCAACAACTGTAAATACAATTGCTACCAATGCGACTGCAGATAAATCCACTAATGAAGTAACAACAGGTTATAATAGGAAATAAGTAAAAAGAATTGCCTTTATATTTCTTTTCATCTCATTGGTTTATATTTATAGCTTTGCTATCAGCAACAACTGAAGCACCTACGGATAGTTCATCTGTTGAAGTGACTATGACAGGTTATTAAAAACAAGCAAATGACTTTCAAATATGTTCAGCACCATGTACTACAGTCTATTTGCTATGTTTTACATTTGCAGGCATACCGAAAACAACGACAAATGAGATTTTTGGTAGAATTCAAAACTCTGCGAACGTATGTATCTCATCATATTCTTAACTAATGATTACAATTACCAATGATTTTTTATCTGAAGTAATTTTATATTTTAGGTGAAGGACTTGGAAGCTGTCCTTGCTGACTTTGACATGGTCCAGTATAATAACAGCGGTTTCATCACCATTGTTCTAGATACGGTTGGCAGCATTTACAATAGTACTAGAGCTGAGGAGAGCATTCAAGCTTGGCTGCCTCTGTTTGACCAAATCCAAGCCTATGCTACCATTATGGGACCTACCGAATCAGGAGTAATTTGAAAAATTTGATATCTTGAAAATTCCTAGTCATTGGATGGTGTAGTTCAATCACAACTTTTTTTCCGCTAGGATTTTCTCAAATTGACCACAAGCATTCTGGGCAACGAAATCTTGGAGGAAAGAGACGCTTTGAATAGCAGTGAGATCCTCAACATTGCTGTTAAGATCGAAAACTACAGTTTAGCCGTAACTAAGTCCTTGTTAGACGACCCTCAGCTCTTAAATGCTGGTGTTACAAGCCTAGACTTTGAGTAAGTTAATTTGCTACCACATTCTAAGTACATTGTTGAAATATATCACTCTGGTAATCAAGTACGAGGCAGCACTCTTTTTCCCTCTGTCATATGTCCAAAAGCCAAACAAGATGCCATTATTGTGTCCCTGTGATGTGGAATGTATGCAGTAAACTTCAATACTGATTAAATACACTAATTTTGTTCAAGGTTTGCAACAATAACTGCATGTTCACAATCTTGTGAGCTGAGTACGGACGATGCTTACTTTTTACCAATAAATTCTTCTGGAAGTTATATTACTTACGTGGCTCATAGGAATCTCCATCATTCACTTCCGTCATCGATCGCGAGTCGGATCATCTCTGTGACGTCTCACGATGGAAATGTCAAAACAACATCTGCTATTGAATTCACGATCAAGCACTTAAGGGTAGAGCTGCTAATGTATTCGGTTTTTAGATGAATGTTGATTCATTTATAATTTTCTTCAATAGAATACCACTACCCAAGAAGCATCGAGCTGTCAGTTCTTCAATGAAAGCACTCAAGCCTGGTCTACTGAAGGATGCCTCATTGTTTCGCAAAATGCTACAGATACCAGATGTTCTTGTAATCACATGACAAATTTCGCCATTTTGTTTTTGCATTCCGCTCTGGAGGTATAGTAGTTCAATTAATTGAAATGTTACAGTTGAAGGAAATTTTGCTCAAACCAATGAGATTCTTTATTGTTTTTTTTCTTGGTAGATTTCCGAAGAAGAGTCATTCTGGTTGGATGTGATCACTTATGTAGGATGTGGGATATCGATTACTTCTCTGATTGTCACTATGTCCGTTTTCACTATGCTAGGGTTGCACCGGTCGGAGGTAACAGTGTATATGCGATAGGTTCTTACTTTCATGACTGAGATCGAGCGTACATGAAGTGATTGCACATATCTCTCACCTCCTCATCGTGTATATGAATATTTATTTATTTATTCGAAGATAAAAGAACAATTGCAAAAATGAAATATTTCCCATCAATGGAGGCATCTCCATTTTGCTACTCTTGATATGGAAACATGTTAATTCAACCAACTAATAAATTTCAAATGCAGAATGATTCGGGCCTTGATTCTATACCCATAAAATCTGCGATTTCTGAATTGAGTTGCATTTTGCTGTTTACGCAACGTTGCTGCTATTTGTTATTTAAAATATGGAGTAGCTTACATATTAAGTTATCTGATGACATTAGTTAGCTATATGTGTATAAGCTGTTCTTTTATATTGAGATTTTTAGCTTTGAAATATACAAACAGTGTGAATATAAAATATATCTATATACAACACTTATGATCAACCGTTTCTATTTTAGAGAGTGATTCTGCTATGGCATCTCAGTTTTTGCCTATGTGTTGCTCAAGTAATATTGTTATCAGGCATCAATGCTGAAGTGGGAACGGTGAGTGAAACATTTCAGCATTAAATTCTCATCGTAACGAAGATGCTACTTTGAAATAAAATATTGATATCCATTCTTTGAGTTCCTCTTTAGTAACAATGTAAAACTAAAATTCAAAGATATTCTAATTTTCTTGAATTCAGATGCAATAAAAATTCGAGTCATGGAGATCAATAGTTAATTCTTTGTGTCTGAAATCATCTAATTTCCTTCACAGTGGTTTCACGTTTTCAGAATTTTCTTCCTCATTCAGATAAAATGTAAGGTGATAGCTGTACTTCTCCACTTCTTCTTCATGTCTTCTTTTTCCTGGATGTTGATGGAAGGATTGCAACTGTATTACAAGGCTGTGCGGGCAGTCAGGGGTGGATTTAACATTAAAGCAGTCTTGGGTATGGTATTAGCTGACTGTATTCCTGTATGAATCAAACATTAATACTAAGAGTTATGGAACTAACTTGATGGTATATTCTTTTAGCGCTGGGATGGAGCATACCGACGCTAGTGGTCGCAATTTCGTTTGGTGTTGCATATGATGGCTATGGAACTGAACGAGGCTGCTGGCTCTCAATAAGTGGAGGATTGGTATGGGCATTCATTGGACCAGCACTCGCATTTATTGCGGTTAGTCAGCTTCCTAATATCTCACATTGCTAAACTTAAAACTAGCAATACTTCTAAATTTCATGCTCTTTTCGTATGTAACTTTATCAGATCAATTGTGTGTTGCTTACTGCTGTCATGAGGGTTTTCCTCCAGCTGAAAAGTGTCTCCAAGAAAAGTGAGTTGGAGCGGACGAAGAGAGCAGCAAAAGCAGTGGCTCTCATTCTGCCCTTACTCGGCATCACTTGGATATTGGGTGTCCTTGCCGTCAATGCGTCCACCAAGTGGTTCATCTACTTGTTCAGCATTTTCAATTCTTTGCAAGTTAGTTTGCCTTCATTTTGAATTAAAAAAAAAACAGGAAACTGACGTTCCAAATCCCATATTGCATCAAGAAAAAGGGACGACTTGCTACCATATAAATCTGGTACTGTTGCGGATAAGTCTGCCTCCTTTGAAAAGTAAGGGAGTTGGGAATAAACATGTTACCATGAGTGAGTTCAGATGAATTTTGAGAAAACATCACTTATTTCATTCACTACTGATGCAACATGGTTACTGATTACTGATTAGCAGTCGAGACAAAGATATTTTATATAGTGTAAACTGTTAACAACATTTTCCTATTATGGTTAACAGGAAAAATGGCCCAGGCAACATTCTCCAACTTATCCCATGATTATTGACTTCGAATGGCCCAGAAAGTTCATGAACATTATGAACACAACCCTCCATACAAGAATCTACTTAGATATCATTACAGATGTAGGAGTTGTGGAAATGGGATTTAGTAGCAGTATCATTTTCGTTTTGTTTTTTTCAGGGCCTCGTGATTTTCATTCTCCACTGTCTTAGAAACGACGAGGTCCGCAAAGCATTCGTTAAGAAATATCATCGAAATTTCAGTGGAATTGAACCTTTCTCCACCAGCAGTTCGAGTTCAACTCCGAGATCTAACATCACTTTTGTTGGTTCCACGTCTGGCTCGTCACCAATGAACATGCCGAAAGTGGTGAGTGTTGAGCATATACAGTGTTATCAGTCGGCTATTGTCATTAAAATCAATCGGTCCCAAAATACTTCAAAATCAATCAAAATACCCAATGTCACAACCAGTTATTTGTATAGAAAAGAGACTGTTCCAAAGCGATAATAAGTGCCTTTCAGTGTATTACAACACAACACTGTATGAAGTTCCCGTGTTATAAGATACCACTGTTGCAAGCGAACTGAAGTCATATTCCGAAGGACATGGCATTAATCAGATAAGTTGGTTCGACTCAAGGCCGCCACGTTTGATGACTTTCATGGCCATAAACGATATTTCCTTTTCTATGTTTGTCATTTCATGCGTTTACACACTGACAAAGGAATGTATTTCTCTTCCTTCGATCTATTTGAATCCTGCAGAAGTCCATTTAATTCACAGAGTGGATATTTTAAAAATACCATACAGACATAAATGCAGATGTAAGGTCATAGTAGACAAGCCTAACACCAGTTGATTAATAAAACGCCAATTCAAGCATAAATGATGTCACCATACCGTGAATAGCCGCACTACTCACAATTCATTCAGAAAGCCTACATGGACTTCCTGTTTATGAGTTGGTGATAATTATTGACTCAGACTCTCCATTAAATTCGGTTTGTTTGAGTTTTATGCTTTGCATCTGACCTATACAGTACCTACAATAACAAAAGTTATGAAGTGAATTGCAGGATCCCTTAAATTTATTTTCAGGCCAAGTGGTGAATTTTTCCTATTCATCTCCTAACTATAGACGGGGCAGAAGTATTTTTGCGACCAAAGGGAAGTATACCTCGCATGTTTCAAACTGTTTTGTATAAGTGTATTTGCATAATTAATATTTCAGAGGTTTTATCAAAATACTGATAGATAGACTAATGGTTAGCTGAACAGCAGGCACGCTAGCAAGTGTAACTTTAGCGCGATCGTCACATGTCTTTAGATTTAGCGCAGCACGGGGTACAATATGTTGATATATTTTAGAGTTCTCAGCAGTATGTATATGGTACAGTGCTAATTTTCAGTAACTATCTTAAACTTTTCGAATAATAATAATAATAAGTACAGTATAAGTATTTTACATTTATTATCCATAAATAGGAAACTTAATTGAACAAAAGGAATCTTAAACGTCGAATCATGTGCATTTCATATAGCTTATAGAGTGACTCTACTTCGCTAAGGTTTCATGTAGGAATAAGTATACAGGTTGGTGGAGGCCTGAGTTCATATTATACTGTACCGGTTTGCTTCGCTTCCGATCAGAAATTGACAAAGTTGCATTATTAATCAGTTGTAGGACATTACAAGGACTCTTATTTTTATGATTGTCCGCTAGTCACATGTCTGAAATGTTTACTTCCGACCATATTGGCTGGATAGGATTCAATCCTTACTTCTGTAAAATTGGAATCGGTCGTTTGCATTTCGCTGAATATTTTCTGTCATCAACTTCCACACTTATATTAGATTCTTACACATAGGGCTGAATAATCCATCGGGTGAAATTAACTTGTTAGCACGGCTGAATTATTCAAGTTCTTAAACTCGTAACCAACTTGTGTAAAGGTGAAATTTAATTATTATATGATCCTTGAGCCAGTGGGATTAAGAGTGACTTCATTGTATATAGACATTTGTCCGTTGTCTGAATAACAATGTTAGCTTTTATGTTTCTGTTGTCCTGTGATGTCATTTCAGTAATTATTATTAGTATTTTGGTATATTAGTCAGCAAGTGTAAATTTTTCTTACTTTAGAATTCTCTTGAGAATATTTATAGCCAGTAAACTATAAATGAATAGATATACAGTACATAAGTTGTTACACTTTCCTAAAACTGAATCTCTACAATCTGTTTTAATATCCTCTTTGACATGTACAGAAAATGTACAAAATAGATGTCCCATATGACGTTGGCAATGCTTTGTTTTATTACTAGTTTCCAGGAAGTTTGAACTGTACAGTTTAGTTTATACCACCACGTCATAGTTTTGATTCGTACCAGTGCAGCGTGTCATTGCACACGTTAGATTCTTCGAAATCACAGCGTAGAAACATTGTCCAAAGGCGAAGTTCAGCTGCGAACCTTTGGACTCATATATTTCAAGTTAAAAATGCGTTTGAAGCGTTTTTTGTACTTTGTTTTACCTCTAGATCTAAATTTTACCAATCAGAATTCCTTTATACAGAGTTACGGAGTTACGAAGTTAGCTTATAATAATTCCCTCTCAAAGTAAAACAGTACCTACATATTTCGCTATGCCACTGTAACGTTAAAAGTTTCGTGATCCCGATCGGAACTTTTTAATTATTTCTTCCCCACTGCGATTATAGATATTACATTCAGTTTTATCTATGACTCATTCGTCCATCATACAGACATGATTGCGGAATATATTTCGCGCAGTACGTCAACGAAAGCGGATGTAGTTTTATTCGATTTCCAAAACAGATTTAATTTTCACTCGTAAGTCATGAGGATATTTGAATTGAGTTATAAATACATTTGTTGCAGTCTTATATTTAACTTTGTATGTATTTTTCGCCTGTATATAAAGCTCATACCAGCGCCCCAGTGCAGTATTCAGGCATACGAAACAATAGACGAAGTGTGTTAGTAACAATACCGACATATTTCTGTACGTTTGTCCCTTAATTTCTGCCTACTAGAAGTTACTTATCCGATACTATCCGATATACTGCTCAAAATTTCGCGTAAAAACGTTGTGGTGTGGATCAATGTAAAGTCGCCACAAAAATGGATCCGGACAACTTATTGGCTACTGGTCACACCTCGCAGGATACGAATACATGTCGAAGCTCCACGGCAAATTTTGAGGAAATAGGTGTATCACAATTATCAGAAGGTGAGCTCATGTCGAACATACATTTTATTGCTGTTTTCCTTTTAGGTTCTCCCATACACTACACTCCCGCTGTGTGAAAAGTGGGCGTAGGGATAGATAAAATAAAACTGCTTATAAATTATCACGGAAAACTCGTGACTAAACTAAACATTGAACAGTATAAACTGTAGCTATAGCCTTTCCTATGACGCCATTGTATGTTGTTGACTATCGGGCCGACCTGGTAGGTTAAGGGTGCCTGGACTGGTTTTAAGACCCAATACACTACTGCTTGTTGAAGTAATACCTGTTACAGCTCAACGTTATCTTACTTCAGCCAGCGGTTCACAACCTTTCAACATGTGTAATTAACATTTTGAACAATATGGATTTATGACCATTCTCCATTTATAATAAAGTATGAATATAAACCAACACCCATAGAATTAGGCAGCAGTAAAATAAGTAATCAGAATTTATTTGTTGTGGTTCTAGAATGCCAATTAAATAGGTTGTCGGACATTATTGAAATGATAAATGAAGCTTTAGCTTAGCCTATGATGTCCTGTTTCACACCACCTTTTGTTTGTTTTCATGCAGATGTTTTTTTGAACGATTTGGAAATCACATTTCTTAAAAGCGCTTCCGAAGGAGATGTTGATCAAATTCGGCTGGTCATTCAAGAACACCAATTTTACCTCAGTCCATTAAATGTCAACTGTACCGACTCACTCGACAGACCTGCTTTAACTCTCGCAATACTGAACGGCCATATGAATGTTGTTGAATTCTTGCTCTACAACGAATTGAGTAAGTTTACTAACAACCATTACTGATTCATTACCATTACTGCACGGAAGCTCATAGGAACTACCATAGTTCTTGGAAAATTCTCTCGGATATCATATAATGACAGTAGTTATTTGTATCTTCCTTTTCTATTCTACAGAACTGTATTGTAAATACTGGAAGTAGTATCATTGGCAAAGGTAGTCAGTCATCTGCAATCAATGTCAAGGAAGTTATTACTTGATTTTTACGTACAGTAGAGTACAGTCATCGACTGTTTGGCATTTGATTTCCGCTAGCCAGTCTCGGATTACAAATATTTTACAGGCTTAGCGACTTCTATCATAAATGAGTTACAGTATGAGTACACCGGAAAAACGGCTGTGGACATTTTGAATTCGGTTACATGACTGTTAGCAGTCCAGTGTAAAGACTTTGAGCTATGAAAAATGATTCAAAAATATGAATTGCATTAAAACTATCCACACACCAGGGCAACGGGCGTATTACACACATAAGATTAAACTTAATTAGAGAAATCAAGAAGCTAGAATTATACTACCTACAATAGCGAATATTCCTGATACTATACAAATAAATGAATTACCAATAATGTTTTGATGGTGTAATTTGAAAACTGAGGGTTGAATGGAATCGCCGTCAGGTCGCTAGAGCTTGACATAAAAACAAAGTAATTATCTGAGAAAGCCAAATGCAAAAATGAGTCGAATTATTCCCAGAGAATCCCACAATATTCACCCATACATCACTAGCTAGCTGCTAGGTCCTAGCAGGTCTGTGGAGTCCGTACTACAACTCCTCAATTTATAATACGCTGACTCCGACTCATCTATTCTATATTGATTGGAAGTATAGAGTAATTGCTACCACTACTGTGCTACAAAGACTTGTATTTGTAAACAAGGAATATAATAATTTTTAGTGGAAGGAATCAACTTGACGATGGGAGATGCTCTTTTTCACGCCATCGATAACGAACTCTACAAAGCCATCGAGCTTTTACTGGAGAAAGATCCACAGACTGGCTTACAAGTCAGTCCTGGAACCACATCACCATTTTCTCCGGGATTGACACCGTTTATGCTTGCTGCACACAAAAACAATTATAAAATTCTTTCCATGCTATACAAGTAAGAATTCTTGGTATAGTATTGAAATATCACATAATTACCTTATTATGATGTTTTACCCTGATTACCCTGAATGATTACATTCCTCATACCTTTTAGTTTGCATATATTCAAGCTTCTATCTCTGTTAATATTTAATCCTTGTGTTCAAACTCTCAGGTATAAACATCATTTACAACCGTTGTCAGGTATAGTTGGAGCAAAGAAAAAAATATTATGGAATGCTGTAATGGAACGTTTGTTACACTATCAGGCTCGTGCTAGTCCGGCTTATATGCTTTTAATGTACAGGTGAGTCTGCATAAAGGAATGTAATACAGCAAACCTATCCCTCAATTAACATAATTGTGTATAGAGAGGTTTTGAGACTATCAAGACAGAGTGATCTAAAATAGATTAAAAAGAATCACTTCTACGATATGATATTATAGTTGGTTCGACTGAATTATCATTACATAGATGTATTCCTAATTTTTCCCCTGGATTAAGGAACCATATATCCGTTATGCGGACAGTTACAAAGTAACAAGTTATAAAACTACACTTTAAATATCTCTTTAAAAATTGAATACACTGTAGCTTAGCAACAAAACCTCTTCCGGGCCAGCCTTCAGCGGAGAAGCTGAAATAGGTCGCATATATAATAGCGTTCAATTCTAGTTCATGCAAATGCTCAAAGTGCATATCGCGCCATTTCCTACGCACATATCATAGCGAGTATAATATGTCGCGTGGCACTGTTTAGATTCCTTCTCACCCTGACCATAGGACAATAAGTAGTAGCGTAGTGTGGGCTGCCAGCACCCGGGGCAAGGAAAGCGTATCTTACTCCTATTGGCACACGCCCACATCGGCAACAGTATTATGTTTGAACTCTATGCTGGAACACTAAATTAGCGTTATCTTCAAACGGGAAACGAGCTATTAATGGACATTATGTAATTGGCTGATAAAGATTGCATAAGGACGGAACTCAGCACTGCATTACTTTATTTCATGCATGCTATTGCTTTATTAGTGAGAAAGGTCTACGCTGTGATCCGATGACGGAAGCCATACAGTTACACGGGGAACTGATATCAATGGCCCGAAAAGAGAATGAAGTTTCTGAAAGATATCTTGCTGCAGCCGAAACATGTGAACAATTTGCTCTTGATGTTTTGCAGGTATAAATTGAGCAGTAGCAATCGCAAACTAAATCTTCCTAGTGTGTTGCACTATGAGCTCAATCAATGGATTCTTCATTTTATATTTCTTTCATAGAATGTGCGATCAGCAAGCGAATTAGCAGGCTTGATGCGGTACGAAGTAGATGAAGAGTTGGAAGATAAACCTAGCACACTTTCTTCCGAAGAGACTTATCACAGGGAGAAAAACTATCTCAAAATAATCAGTTTGGTAACAGACCTTCCTAAATTTAGTATTTAAAGATGTTGTCATTCGTCCCTAGGGAAATGTCAGTAAATGTGCTTTCTACTATTTTGTGGGGAGATAAATCTTTTGGTTCGAAACCATACATGAATATAATAATCTGAATGAGTGCATTACTACACATACACATATAACAAAATTATATTACACGAACATGAACTTCTTAGGCAGAAACTTTGTCTTTCACTTCCTATTTATAATTCCATGGGAATAGGAAAATAATTCTATTCTCTACTCTGGGTATAAACAAAGTATTGATTAAGTAGTAAAGTAACAAATTATATGCTGGTTTTCATTGATACATACAAAAATTATATCATATCTTTTCACACAGTAGTAGTAAATCTGGTTCCGATCGAAGCTACAGTTTCCTAATTTGCGTATAAGTCACACCCTTGAGATGTTGAAACAAAAATCTCCTGATTTATATTGTGAATCAGCTCCCTAATTTTTGTGTTGAATTTAGGTCCAAAAATGCTTCTTATCCACCAGTAGATACGGTAGCTCTGATCCGAACCAGATCGATTCTATGCTCGGTATACTATTGTACTAAATTTATCAGTATTGTTTAATTTGAATGGTAGTGAGTGTAATCAATTTACTATTCAACACTGAAGGCTTGCAGATCGAAAATGCTGAACTTCGTGACATCTGATAATGCTCAACTCGCACTAATTTACATCTACAGAGGCAGAATGTTTCGAAATTACAGCGGTTACAAAGGTGCTTTCTTTAAGGTATGACCATTTTCACCACTCATACCCACGTACATATAATCACATGCAGTATATTTTGTAAAGCATAATTTGATAATTCTTACCTAGATTTTACTCGGCTTACTCTTTCCGATTCTAAGCATAGCGCAGCTGATGTTCCCCAAAACCCGACTAGGAAAACTGTCAGGAAACCCGACCGTCAAATACTGGTGCCATCTTTTATCTGAAATAGTATTCATCGTAATACTGATACTGAACACTTTTAATGTGGCAGATAAAGATGAGCCGGTAAGTACCGATGCTTATTTCTTGTTGTGATAGCTTTGGTGGCTTATTGCATGTTGACACAAGATGTCTTTAGTATGCAAGTACTGAGGCCTACCAATGTATTAGTGGTAGTTTATAATGCTCTCTGATAGATGATAAGTGATTATAGTTCTTTGTTTTTCCCGCTTCCTCATGAGCGTGCGACATCTGACCCCCCTTATCATAGGGCCCCCCTTGTTATAGGGAGTAGAATTTAATATACAACTAATGGTGGTGATAATTGTGACCAATAGAAGTTGAAAATACAGAGGATTGTATTTGTAGTGTTCACAGCAATGTGGGATAATTAATATTACCTCTACACCAGGGGTCTCCAACTATTTTTTCTCCAGGCTATTTTTTTCGGCCCGCGTCATGGTT
>QXVX01008767.1:0-83178 GCA_013436065.1 Halocynthia aurantium | reverse complement strand
TCTGCATAATTGTGTACAATTCTAGTAGTACTTGGAAAACAATACCGTATATTATTTATAGATTGCCAATAGGAAAGCTAAAGTACCTTAGTATACATCACAAGACACTGCGTGCCACAGCGGTTCAACGTAGTCTTGTGGGTGGCATCCAGTGCCGGATTAAGGCTTACCTGGCCCTAAGGCACGTTAATTGTACTTTGCCACCTAGCGGTTAGAAGATTTTACTTCACTAAACCGTTTGAATGAGCCAACAGTGACATCTAGCGGTTAAAAATATTTAATTGTAGTTTTAGGTGGATTAAAAAAATTAAGACGCTAGATGTCACTGTTGGATCATTTAAGTTAAACCGTTGAGTGAAGTGAAAACTTCCAACCGCTAGATGTCACTGTTAGCTCATGATGGAAAAGTACAATTAACGTTCATTGAATCTATACATATGACAAGCCTCATATGCACAGCAAACTAGCGGGAACCGTTATCCTCTTTTTAAGTAACTAGGTGGTTGATGACTTAAAAAGGGTATCAAGCAAATTTATGTGACAGCGGCGAGTCGGCTGAGATGATATCGTCGTTTTACACGACCTGACAACTCGCGGAATTTACCCATTGGGCGGGAGATTTGTAGGTGTTGATTTGTTTACGTTTACGATTGCTCTCACTTGCTGTGGAAGTGTAGTCGTGGTATCGGTAGCTGTATTCGTGGTAGCAGTAGCACAGTGTTTACTCCCATTTTCTTACTCATAGTTACTCAACTATTTTTTTGCAAGTAGCAATTTCATCGACAGGAAGAGGTTGAAAAAGAAAGTGTTTATAAATTGCCGTAATGAGGTATTGATTAGGGAAATGGTTGGCATATGAAAAATGGTGTGTGCTGCATACAAGTTATTGTTTCTACTACACGTGATATAAGTAGCTGGTTTGCTGGTATAGAAATTTAAAACTATTGTTCTACATCTAGAAATCCGATCTGTATGTATCTATACTGTATAGTAAAGTCTGTGTTACTATAAAATAGCATTTCCGTGCTGGCGTTAGAAGCAAATGGATAACCCGAAGTCGGTATGGGCTATACGAAGATCATCTCTTCAATGCTGTAAGTAAATGCTTACCTTTTAGATAGCATAACATTCTTCTTTTAGTGTCAGTGCATTTTCACCACCTGTAAAGCTATGCTTCACTGACAGTAGCAGACTGGGTCTTAAAACCTGACATACTTCACCTACTAGATCTGCCCATTATTCCACAACATGCAGTGGCACCAACAAGTAGGCTACATCTTCCAATACTTAATAATCATAATACTGCATGAGGGGGACAGCTTTTGATATTTTGTGGTCCATGTGATTTAAGCTATTTTTTTTATCAAGCTCATCAACCCATTCATGTCACGAAAGCTAAACTCATTTTCTTTTTGCTCAGATTTTATTGTGATAGCAACGATTCTCGGAACCGGCGTGTTGGGTTTACCTGTCACACTGTCAAAAGCAGGAATGTACCCACTTGTTTTCACGATGTTGATTGGATATTTTATACAGGTACCAAAGCATTCAAAGAAAACAGTACTAAAAACATATTCTGTAACATATATATTATAATTCATCATCATTCATACTGATACTAATCAGTGAGCCAGGTTAACATGAGTTTTTTACTCTTTCAAGATATTGACAATAATTATTGTTATCGAAATCCTACAATATTGCAAAGCTATCATCTTACAAAACTCTGTGGGTGAAAGTGAAAACATGGAATCGGATGAACTGTTACTAATGGAAGATTACGATGATGAGGAACGTAAACGACTGTAAGTTTCGAACATTCCTATACCTAGCACCTTCCAGACAATAGCAAACCTCAGTTTGGTATTTTAAGTGCTAACTTTAGGGAAATTGTATTTAAAAGTACCCACCAAGAACTAAGTTTAAATGCTTGACATTATTATCTGAGTTGATTGTAATTTTCAACCCTTCCAAAGTTTTCCACTTGACTGATTTTTGAGAATAAATCTAATTTGGTACTCATACACGTCAGTATCATTCCCCATTCCATCCAAAGCTTATGTCTTATTCCATTTGTGGATTTCGTATAGACCTCCATGTTCACCAACTTAATTCATTTAGTTTTATTTACTTGCATGTGCAGTCCAACAAATTCTTCATTTCGGTTTGAAGACATCAACAGTTCTACAAAAAGTAAGAAACTTGGTGAGACATATTTCATTGTTGTGTTTTAACATGACACAATACAAGTCTTCTAATTTGGTTCATCTCAAATCCCATTGCAGTTATGAGAAGCATAGGAAGAGAGGTGGAACCTAATCTCTTTTTATTGGGAAATTTATTTCTACACAAGTACGCCGTCCCATTTTACATGCTCAGTTTATTTTTGCACTTGTAAGTATATTTTATTTGTGGTTTATTATCCGAAATGTGGAATTGATGATTCATTGACTGTAACTGTTTTGTGCTTAGAATTGGAGTGCTGATATCATACTCATTGGCAGGAAGTGAGGCCTATGGTCAGGTCTTTCATGTGAGGTATGTGCATATGTATACATTATTTATTTATTATAGATTTTGATATATTATTCAATTTTTCAATTTAGCCACATAAAAGTTATTCCTTTCTTCACATGGACACTTGCCATCATCGTAATTCTTGGACAGAAAATAATACAGCCTGTCATTGCGGTGATGACCCTAGGTAAAGGAAGCCTCATACTAGCAACAGTAAGAATTTTATTTTTTTATATAGCATAAGCATTGGTGGGATTCAAATTTTTTAGAAACCGGTTCGCTCATACTTCACATTCTTTTTTTGACCTTTTGACCTGACTTCCCACAACAGACATACATAAATATTATAACACTGCTACAATCAGCAATATGTGGTGTTTCCAGTAACTATGAGTCTTCCGGCAGCCTTGAAAAAATATTGACAATATAAGGCAGAAAAAGGCTTGTTTTTTAATAACTTTCATGTCAAATTGAGATTTTCTTTTAGATAGAAAGAAATCTGTTGGATAAGGGAAATCTTTAATTTTAAAACAATTCAGGAAATGGTTCTGATTACTTTTGTAATTTTAGTAACCGGTTCCCGAGAACAGTTGAATCCATCCATTGCGTATAAGGTTTATAAAGATATTCTAATTGCCATCAAGTTTTGACTGTCTTAAAATGTATCTGACCAGAAAGGTTGTAGTATTAAGTGACTCTTGAAAACATAATTCAAATGTCTTTGGTCAGTTTTGGTAAAGTTAGTCCAGTTAGTATTCTATGAGGAAGATTTATCAGCTGCTAGAATTAATTTAATAAAACTGGTTATATAACTGTGAGCAAGAATATTTTCAAAGCAATGAAAGAAGCGATAAAGAAAAACAGTAAGGTTGAGGTATGTCAGAGATAATACAATCAAATTTACAGAGTAAAATGAACTGAAATTGTGAAGTAATTGTTCGGAACTACCTGATATGAAGAGTAGAATATATATTTTCCCAGAGTAAGAGTTTGTCAACAGTAATTCATTCTGCAATCAAAGTGCTTGGTGTTATGGTTAATATTTCTACTTGTACTCAACGATATAGACTCGATAGTAGAGATTCTAGTTACATATAAGGTGATATATCCAACTCTAGCGACCAAATGATGTCTGTTATTCGTAATGGTGGTGAATATTCAAGACTGAGTCACATGATCGGTAAATTGAAGATATCTTGTGTACAATGTAGAGACAGAGTATTGGTGACCTAATGATAGGAAATGTGGTATCTATTTGCTATAAAAGGATGTAATTTGTAAGGCGATTTTCAAACAGTTACATGGTAAAAGAGAAGATTTGGTATAATTGAGACGGAGTCGAGTTTAAGAGGTCTCAAAGAACGCGAGTGTAAAATAGTCTTTTTCTAATTTGTGATTTTATTCGACTTAAGACGTATTTGATTGAATTAAGGCAACCAATAGAAGGAAGGTATTTATATTTTAGCTAAGTTACAAGCATCGTTTAATCGAAGTATTTTTTGCGTTTTTAATTCCGCCTGTTTATTGTTCGTCGATTGCAGAGTTTCCTCCCTTGTCAGTCTAGCGTTTAGTGTAGGGATTCATAAACTATAAAATACATAGCCTAAACACCGCGTCGCTTTGTGATGGTATGCTGTACTCGGTGTACAAAGGCCAGCAGCTCTGTATTCCAATCGCTTTCTGCCCAATCCTATTATCAACACATTTCTCCCGGCTCCTTGGTCACAGAAATAGGTGTTAAATTGATTCTGGAGCCTGCGGATTCGTTGGGGTAGTTACTGGAGAAGCAATCATAAGATCTCTTCTTTCCTCCGAGACGATTCTTCCTCTCTGTCTTCCTCCGTTTGTTTTGTAAGAGTCCATGTCCATCCACCATTGTTTGCATGGTACGCAACAGCCTTTTGGTCTTGATGTTTCCGAGGCACTGCTGTTGTCGTTGTCCGGTTGTTCCCTATTTCGCCGCCGTCGGCTTATGCGTATTCGTTTGTAAATCAAAAAGACGAGGAAGAAAGATAGAAGCAAAATTAAGGCGGCGGAAAAGATTACACCGATAAAAATTCCTGATTTCCTGGGTGCTGGTGGAATACTGCAATCCAGACTCGTAACGGCTATCATTATAGGCATTGTGTATTCTTCTTCTGGCCCTTCACAAAGATACGTCTCTGCTCCTACTGTGTCGACTCCCCTAATATCCTTGTTATGCAAGATCCAATTAACGAGTGGCAGTAAGTCGCATGTACATTGGAAATTATTACCAATTAGATCAAGCGATCGTAGGGCTTTTGCTCCGCGAAATATATCCGGGTCTAGGTACGTGATATTATTGTACGGGAGTTCAAGTCTTTGAATATTCGGAGCAACTTTCCCCAACGTGGAATGAACGAATTCAATTTCGTTAACTGCAAGCCTCAGTATCTCTAGATTTGGCAAGGGCTGATCTAAGAAGTTGTAGATATGGTTTTCTGTCAAATCTAGATAACGGAGAGCAGGTGTGCCGCGGAAAACGCTATAGTTCAAAAAAGTGATTGCGCTGTAGCTAAGGTCAATCCTTTTCAAATTGGGAACGCCGTCCAATCCTCCTGTTTGGAAGCTATGAATGAAATTTCTCGATGACCTGATGTCAATGAGGGATTTCCCACTTATCTTGGGGAACGTAGTCAAATTGTTGGAGGAAAAATCCAAGTATACTAGTGAATCTAAAAGCAGAGGATGAAATAGCGAGATTTTGTTGTTTTTCAAACTCAAATGCTTTAGTTTCGTAGTGCTAAGGAATGTTCCCTCGAAAATGACTTCCAAGTTGTTGTACCCAATGTCTAGCACCTGAAAGAAAAAGCGAAGACTATTGGCACACTTAGTACTGGTAATAAGTGATAATAGTCATGCAGTCAACAAACACTGTGTAGTCCATTGATGGGCTCGCTCCCCTTTATACTATTCAAATATTAGATGTTGCGGATGTACAACTTGAACAGTAATCCAAAACGATTATAATGACGGATAAACAAGGATGGCCCGCATTTTTGATATCACAAAATACTGTTCCGCTTTACCTCGAGATTTTCCAGTTGTGCAAAAGAGTGTGGACCGACATCAACAATAGAATTGTGGTTCAACCTTAATTCCACAAGATTTACCAGGCCTAAAAAAGTTTCCGCTCCGATCTCGGGCAAAAAATTGCTTTGCAAGTCCAAGATCCTTAGCTGGCCGTGCGTAGCAAACGCACCTTCTCGTATAGCTCTCAGCACATTTGTGGACAAGTTTATTTCAGTTATCTTTGATTGGGTAGGCCCTCCTAAACCGCAAGATTGAGCTCCCATGGAAGACGCGGAACATCCAATACTGAGTGCATTCGCAGTCAATATATCGAGCTTGTTTTCTGAGAGATCAAGATACTCCAGCGAAATCATGTTTCCTAGCGCGTAATCTTCTATCAACCGGATTTGTCCGTCGTTCAAATTTGCTTGCTTTACATGAGTGAGATCTTCAAGAATTTTTCTGGTCAGGTTGGTAATCTTGGTATCGCTGAGATTCAATGCGAGCAGCGTAAAAGGCAGTTTCGGTGCTGATGTCAGTGGATTACCTGACAGGCAAATTTCCGAAGCATTCTCGAAGTTCATGAACGCATCGTAGTCTATCGATTTGATTTGACTGTAGGAAAGATCGAGTTTTTCGATCTGGAAGTAGTGAATATAAAGAAATGTTTGTATGTCTGCCATTAACCATCGATATTCCGAACGCAGATATCCTGATTCAATTTATCCTACAGGCATTTTTTTAAATCAGGCAGCTAAAGTCACAGATTTCCCCCGGTCCTCGAATATAAAATTCAATGGTTTCTCTGTATACGAACAATCCTGTATACGTATTTGCCCATAACGAATTTTTGCCATTTAAATTCATTTTACGAACAGTAATTATCCATTTTATAGCTAATAATTTGAAAGAAACTGTAGATATGCAGTTATGAATTAATTGACGTAAAAGGGGATTAAAAAGGACCCCGGAATAGGTAACGGTGTACTTTGAGAATCTGGAACAGAATATTGAAAACCCGCATTGAATATGTGTATCGACTTTGCGAATGTTCGCATAAATAGAAATATGTTCCATGCCTCTGCGTTAAGCTTCGGGGTCTTTTTCACACCTGCCTCGGTGCCGAGAAAACATTTTCTCTTCTAGAATGTACTTACCAATGGTAAATCCCTGAATATCGATCCGTTGACTTTACGCACGGCGGTGTAGCTGAGTTGTAAACTTCGTAACGATGGCGAAAATCGCACTCCAGTGGTGGACAGTCTGCTGTTATGAGATAAGTCCAAATTTGCCAAACGTGGATTGTACCATACATTTATGCTCGGATTGGCAGTAGTTCCACCTACTGTGGTCACTCGTGGTTCAGAAGTTTGAAGGTTGATCGTAGTGCTTTGTGGTGGACTGGTTGTCACTGTATCTGGTTCAGATATGTTGTTAGTACTGCTGCTTATATCCCTGCGTTTTCTTCGGCTTCCCGTTTGTTCCTTAAGAAATTGCGGAGCCTGGTTTAGTCTGGTGTTTTGCAGCAAAAGGGTTTCCAGGTTTTTGAGTTGTTTGAAGCTTCCTCGGGGTAACTTCCTGCAGTAAGTTCGGGACAAATCGATGTATTCGAGAGCAGTCATTTCATCAAACACATTCTCCTCGAAATCCACAACTCCCCCGGCCATGTTGTCGTTCAACAAGAGAACATTCAAGTCTAATATATTGGAAATAAATCATTTGTTAGTTGATTCTATGGGAAATCGGCTTATCTACATAGCGAATTGATACTCACTCCATAGATTCTTGAATGAAGATTTGACAAAATGGGCTATTTCCGTCATCTTTAAATTTAGCTTTGTTAAACTCGTTGGAAGAATTCCTAAGAAGTGCAAGCGAAATATTTATTGTTATCTCTGACCTTAGTAAAAACTGAACAGAACTTTTTAGGTAGAACTAACCGTCTAGTACGATTAAGCTAATGGAGGGAAAACCTTCATTGCCTTATGCCATTCAAAAACACTAAACTTTGAGGTTGTTCTATTTTTTGAGAAGAAGATACATGGTGCATATAGACAAACTTCATCCATAACCTTATAACACTTATTTAGCTTGTGTTTGTGGTGATTATTGTTTGAAATTGAAACCAAGCCCCCCATTATGTTCACAAAGAATATTCTGCGCACAACAGTAGGTTTATATCCAGAAGCATTTGGTGCCTCGTCTACAATCTCAGTCGAAAAGGATGCACGTCCTATAATTATTTATATTCTACCCTGTGACACAAAACAGGCCAATGAATATATACATGTATTTGAAGTCTTAAAAGTCTGTACCCTTATACCCACCATTAAGATAATGAACTCCTAAACAGAAATACTATGAAGGGTTTCTGTGCTAAATTTGATAGCTCGGGGCCAACGGCAAGTGCGCATATCATTTTAAATAATATGCAGATGCAGATGCAGTTTCAGTTAGAAACGCATACATATTGAATAATAGTGTTTTGATACCTTCTGCTATAGTTGTGATGTAATGATTGGAGGACAAATCTAATTCCTGTAGCCTTTGTAAGCTAGAGATTCCATTTGGTATCTCACGAAGTCTGTTCATAGATAGAGACATCCATATGAGATTAGCAGATATTCGCATTAAATCATCTTTCGGTACCTCGGACAGCATGTTCATTGACAAGTCTAACTTTTCAATGCTGAAATGAAACAGCATTTCAGTTCAGTATCTAGAATTCATATAAAGTCTACCGGCTATAGTGGATTATTAATTCAAAGTATATTACACGCAAAACTTTGTAATATGTCCTAGACGTTATTCGTAAATTAAGCCGTTTAGATATTTATTCATTGTAAAGTGCAGTATAATTATATCAATCTAAGAAATTTTACGACACCAACGTTTGTTTGTATTGTTTGTTTCTTTCACGCCGTACTTCACTCTTCAGTATCGGTATACCACGTGTCGTACATAATATTCAGCGTAAAATCGACATTGTACTGTTTCGTTACCCCATTTGCTGTTTGATTTTTCCCAGTCGACATAATGCATCTTTTATACTATTTGTTCGTTTTATAATCAAGTCTAGACATCTAATATTACAGCTTTTTAACTTGGCGCCTTCTATAATCTGGACAAATAAGAAAAGCCGCAAAAAATATGCTCAGTCTTTTCGTTGGAATTAAATTTGAGTTTAGAAGGAATGTTATATTTGGTTATTTGTCGTCCATTGTCTATCGCGTGTCTGAGAGAAACCTCCTACCTATCCAAGCCCGCGAAGGCTCCTTCTTCTATGTAAGCGATTCTATTCCCTTGTAGATAGAGTTCTTTAAGTTGACCGTAGAGTTGAAAGGCACCGTTTCGAATTCGCGTAATATGGTTGAATCGCAAGTAAAGCACGTTTATCTGGAAGTGAAATAAGACAACTAATATCACATTTCCTGTTACCTTGCTACAGTCTACTAGGTACTACGTATATTATATGATTTGCCTTCGGGTTACAGTTATATTGCCTAAACATGCATCGGATAACTGGTGGGGGAAATGGGTTTTAAAACCTGGAGGATACGCTACGGTTCGTGAAGCTGAGTTTGGGAAGGAAGGGAGTGAAGGAGCTATTGGACATAAAATAGAAACTGAAAGGTAGCGAAACGCCGTTTCATCTGCGCCTAATAGGACAGCATGAAAATGTTCATGATTTTAATCGTATCTCTGCGTTTCTATGATGCTATGAAGTTATTTCGTTTTTACCTGGTATTCTTGTGGTTGTGGTATTTCTGTCAAATTTAGTCCGGTACAATCGGCAATCAGCAAATCGCCTTGCTCTTCACACGCACAATGTTTGATACAGTCGTAACTGCAGTAAACACCATTTGTAAGCAATGTAACCTGTTAAAAAACGATTACGGGTCATTACAGTACCATGATTTATATGTGGTACCACGCAAAATTTGCTCAGCTCTAAGAAGTGGCTTACCACAAGCGCGATAATTAATTTCATCTTGTTTGCTCTTCATCGGTATTCTGTTGAGTAAAGTAGGAAGAACGCGTCACTGTAACTGCGTTTGAAGTAATATGGTTACCCACACCTGTTACAATGTACACAGATATAAATCTGAAAAAAATGTCAGATGGAAATGGTTCAGTTTACGAGTCCATCCATCCGTGGACATTCTCAATGTCCTAAGTCCTACTTAAACGTGATAATTATTGGCGATTCGTTGTCTTCCGCTCTCTTGTTTGCATATCGGAAGATAGAGGAGCTTTCCTTGTGTCCCTATCGAGTAACTTTGTTCTTGTAATTGAAACCTTCCCCCAGTGCGTGTTGTTTAGGGTTTAAACTATCGAATTTATCTGATGTATTAGTCATTCGTCATTGCATTCTACATCGTACATACTGTACTCTAACTAAACTATGTACATCAGTCAAATAAGAATGACTTTTTTTTCAAATAGACTAATCTTGTGGTATTAACAGTCTATTAACAATCTTCCGCTCTATATATCCTTTTTGTATACATTCACGGAAGAACTTCGAATTTCTTCACGGCGTTTAATAATTCTAGCTTCCCTCTTTCTATCAGCCCATTTTCTAACTAGTTTTAACCTACTCGATAACACGTCATATAGTACAGTATAGTACTGTACTAGTCATCCAGTTAACAATAACAAAATTATTCTTGGTCATAGCGACCCAAGCGCTGGTGATATGACGTATACTGATCCGGATTAGTCATGGGATATGCCATTCATTTAACTGGATTTTAGTATCACTATCGCAAGGGATTTTCTTTTCACTCTGGCATTTAACTGAACTCTCTATCACCTTGTGCCTGCGCTTGTACTAATCTAAATCTCTAGGTCAGGTAATCTCACTAAGCTCTAGGCTAATGAGTATTTTTATACCCATTAATTTACAGTTTACTGTAATACATTATTGATATAGGCATTACGGACAAAATGAAAGTATATTTGATATTTATCATATGATATGACAGTGTCAGGTTTACAGAATAAATTTGAATTCAATAAATTTTGGGAAGTACGCATCCAAATAGTTTTTTTACAGTGGATTCTTTATTAGTATTAAATGGGTCTCTACAAATACGTATATTTCGGTACTTCGGGCCCAAGCAGCGTCGCTTGCCTTTACAATAAGAACCGTTCAGGTGATCGTGATTCCCGACTTATCCGCAGAATTACACTGATCCAAGTTATAACAGAAGAATATGTGGATTTTATTTCTATTCACGCCTTACCTACTCTGATAGAATGGATTAACTGAATCTCCCTAGCTACCACCAGCTTTTGCCTGGCCCGTTATCAACATATCGGTAGCATTGTTTACATCGTTTTGCAGTTACTGTATAACTCTTATATATTTGCCCAACTCCGGTAATAGCCGTTAGCTTTTTCTGAAAGATGACAACTGCTCCTCTTTCTATCTGTCCATCTTTACTATACGAATTCGTTCTCTTGCTTCTTGATATTTACCCAATACTAATCAGTTATTTGTTTTTGCAAATACTTCACACTCTTACTGAAAGTTTTAGGTGCTGACCAGTAGAAGCGATTTGACTTGAGGTCGTATTTATCTTACTCTATCGCGTGTTTATCTTCTATTTTTCTCTGCTGGACTGGTGCCACTGTGCTGAAAATAGTTCTTATGCATACAGTATTACCTAGGTGACCAATACCTAGGTCGGCGATGACCGACGAGATAATTCTACTACATGACTAAACTCGAATCGTTTGACCAAGTCGAATACATCTTGAGCGCACGCTATTTGGCGGTTGTCTGCCTCTAAGCCAGCGGCGCTAAGCTTCCTTATTCGTTATAGTTCATTTAATACAATCCATTGGAGGTACGCGTAAAAATTAAGGATATAGTTGTCTAAGTTATATCCGCGTACGTGCAAAAAGGCTTAACCCTAAACCCGTTGATGGCATATACCAGCATTTTATTGAACAAACTGGTCGATATTATATAATGCATTTCTATTTTACAATTTTTGCATCAAATATCTAACTCGTGGGTCTTTGTAATGCTCGAACCCCGTGAAGAAATTAACACTGACTAAGGATTTATGTAGGCAATCATATATATTTGAGATTGAAGGTTTAACTTGTCTGATATTTCCCTAACTCCCTCATGCAGTTGTAATTTTATATTTGAACTCTTTCCAAGTTATCGTAGTCATATACTTTACTTTCGCTGTTTATAAATCTCATAGCTACACCAATATGCGTCACTTGCCATCCTGCGATACTGACACTGACGCTGTTTCCGGCAATAAAGCTGCTTGATTGCAAGTTAAATAATGCTAATAGGAATAGCATGGTGTGAATTGCCCGAGGTGCGCATTATATATCCTAGTCTGATATCTTGTGGATTCTTTTAAGTAGGGAATTTAGAACCGCGTTGAAACAGAAAACATTCAGGATGTAAAACCGCAATCAGTCTACACTGCTGGATTATTTACAACCCTATCTCTAATTCAGAAACCTACCGTCTTTGTCTTGCCAGCGTTTGTATGCGTGACCTTTGACCACGATCCTCTAATTGGCTTCGAAAAAGTTTTAAAAAGGGATGTACAATTACTTGTGCATATCGCCAGTGTTCTCGTATTTCGTCTTCCGTAGCTTTTAATTTAACACACATACTATTTTGTAACATGTTTTTGTAATGTGTAGCGTATGAACTTGTCAAACCATCAATCGATATAGTTGAATGCGAAGATCACTCGATAACGCGGTATTGATTTGAACGATGGATGAATTAGTATTTGTAAAGTTATCTAAAACTTTCTGTAATTATTTACTGTAGTTTTCAACGCACTTCCTGTTGTTATACGTCACAGTATATGCCTGATTCTTGCAATTTAGTGTAAAGTAATATCCTCATAGCAATTTGGCATCTGCCCTTTTAAATCAATCTTTCATCCTCCTTTGGTTGTGTCCAATTCTCGTGTTTCCTGACCTGTTTACACCTGATGACACTCGCCGCCCGCCTTAGCTTACGATGTAGGCTCGTTCAGTGTTCAGTAGTACTTTAGCACCCCATATCCGCGAATACAAATATCGTGCTGTACATCAGGATTTACCATTATCGTCAGCAGTTGCACCTGTTGCACCATAGCATGCCTTTCCCTATTCATTAAATCCAGGGTTTACGTTTAAATCTTTGAATGTATTTACTACACAGCACTGTACTTATAGTCGAGATTTCTTTTCAGCCGCTTTTCTATCCAATTACTTGGAGCTGGATGATAATCCTCCAGAAGTAAATAAGAAGAACTCATAATAATAACTAATACTACGTAACCATAGTAATATCGCGGTAGTGGGTAGTTTAGAAGTATAAATAAATAAAACCCACCCTAACTTATTTATTTTCGATTTACATCGTTGCACACCCTAAATATACCCATCCTCCAATTGGAAGACAGCGCTTCAAAAGTCCTCGTTACCTAAGCTGATGTTATCGAACAATTCATTTATGATTCTATTTGTGTAGCTCATAGTTTCTCAGAATAAATACGTGTTGTATCAGAATCATGCATTCTTTCTCACTTTGCGCCCTTCTCCGAAATAAATATACTGAAATGACACGCTCTGCTGTAAACATCCTGCCTTTGTATTACGTAGCTCTCCACTTTGCTAAATTTGCTAACGTTTGAGCTATTCGATGTATTAAAGCGTGATCTGTTCCGTGCAATGGTAATTCCCGGGTATGTATCACGAAAATTCCAGTCTCTAATCTAATTTTTACCATTTCCTGGAGGAATTTATTTCTTCCCTTCACATTTAGTTTAAAATTTATATTAATTATTTGGTAATAATATTAATCAGCAGCGTTCTATATTTTTCAACCCATTCGCTGGCTGTAGTCTATAAAGCCCGCTCCTTATATTGTTCTTCAAGCTGTTTATTGGCAGTGCTATTTTTTTTACTAATTTGCTTTCCAAAAAATTCCTTGTATACCTTTTACTATCCACTTAAATAAATATCAGCTGGAAACCTAAGATATTGCCCGTTTTTGAAGTAATCTACACGGCAGAATGTTCGGGCATATGCCGAGAAAATGCAATGTATCAGCTTCATAGTATATTTGTTGCTTATAGCAGTACTCACTCCAGTGCAGCGTGACTAAAGAAATCCGTGTTTAGCATTGCTGCTGTTTCTGATAAAATCTAACTCAGCGAATTTGCGCCCTGTTTATCCTAACGTTGTAAAAAAGAGGAACAAAATATCAATCTAAAAATGGACAGATTATTTCCTGATAATATTTCTGTTCTAAAATCGACTTACGCATTTCTATTCTGCATTTATCAACCTTCGAATCGGTAACTGCCCTATTAAACGACCAACGATTCATTTCAACGCCGTATATATTATTGTCGTTGCATGTCGCCTGCCTTTTCTCGTATCCTGCTAGTAGGCTACTGCGTGATGCAAATTCAACGGTGATTTGAGAACTACTTCTGGGGTGAAAAAGGCATTCGCGCTGAGGCAGGAAACGAAGTAAAGCTTCAAACACCTTTTTGGGCTCGGTATTGTTCTATTGTTGGATTGGATTGAAAACAAATTTCAACTATTTCCTATGTTTTAGTTTCTCTTATTGCAGTACGTCTGAAAAGGTGATATATTAGTCTGGATTACCTTTGGGTGACATGGCGGTTTTCCATGAATTTGTAACAAGGTTTATTCTTATCCCTCTTTGTATCAGCTAATATTTATTGTATGCAATACCGATAAAATTATTGGATCAGTAAAACAGTATGGTCTCGAATAACGCTAAGCTGACGCTATACTAAGATATCTGTGCAATACACCGCCTTCAGTAGTCTTAGCCTGAGTCTTGTAATTTAAAGCATCATGCGGAACTACTTTGATACCTTGCAGTTTGTAATTTTCTTTAGCATATTCTCTTTATTTTAATTAAAATTTCTTCATGTTTCGTAAGGTCAACATGTCTGGCGTTTGAGTGCACTTGATTCAACTCTGCGTCATAACGATTGCACCTATCCATTATTTTCTGTCATATTGTCCGAGGACATTATCGACCGAGGATAGCGTCAAGTAGTGGATAGTTGACCTTTTTACTCGACCCATTGTTGATTTGAAAAAAACAGTATCATGGCGGGGCTTGTGGCAAATAGATAGGTTGTTTTTTTATGATTGCTCCACGATTCAAAAAATACCCATTGCATACATGTACTCACGTAAACATTAGTTTATTTTCCTTTATATTAAATGGTGTATAAAATCTATTTCGGTTGTTTATCTCCAGCCTTTATCAAACGAACGCCCAGAAATAAAGTTCACTAAATTTTTATTTTCGTTAGAGTGAGATCGTGTAGACATGATTGTAATCGACGATAAACAATTTCTCCCCAAACCGTACGATGAAACATATCGATACGATTTTAAAACAGCTATATTTAGTCAGCTGTATCAGCTTTTGAACCTAAAGTTTATTTACACTAAGCGGACGTCAAGTACAGTATTGAAAACGGCATAAGTACTTGAATTGACAGTTTGACAGTGTGGAGAATTATATCTATATAAAGAGTAGTCTTTTTTGCTTTCCAAGGTTCAGTATTCCCCATTTTTTGGAGTTGATCCAGTGCTTGGTACGTTACTACGTATTCCTCGCAGTTAGATTTTTGGCTGTGTTAAGGGGAGAAAGACGTGGTGGGATTCATTGTATTTTTATGAACCTATTCCGATTCCATCAATTCCAAAGTGATGCACCCCTATTCTAATAAAGAATGTGTGTATAAGGGAAAGCTGATTATTTTAAAACAATTCAGGGACTGGTTCTGCGAACTTTTGTAATTCTTGTAACCGAACCATTTGCAAGCCAGTTAAATCCCACCTATCCCCTGCACCCTTGTCTTTCTTTTTCAATAAACTTGGAATTTTGTACGCTGACACACCGCACTACGTACAGTAGTGCGGGAACTATCCATTCTCGTAAAGTTCTCGTTAGCTGGAAACCTCGTTAGTCAAGCCCTTTATAACATTCAAAGTGTGTAATAATATAGCAATATGTCTTAACTTAACCTGTTGTAAGGCGAGCACAAAATTGACTGAGGTCCGGATAGCGGGGCTTATCCTTTTCTTTTCAATCGTACAATCGAGGATATTGGAATAACTAATTGTATACTAATGATAACTGGCATTAACTGAATTATCGTTTCCAATCCACTCAAAAGCCTTAGTCAATGATAATAAGTCTCAGTATAGTATATAGTATAGCTATAGTTCGCTTCTAATTTGGTCCGTACTTAATTATATTTGAACTTCATTGAGCAGCTCTGCCGAGTGACTGTGTTGTAAAAACAAGGACTAACCAACATGATTACTTACGACAGCTTTGGTATTTCGACAGGGTTTATTATGGTCATATCACGTTGCAATGTTTTGTCATGCCGAAGTTGTGTTTTCTATGATGCTGCATGGAAGATACAATCCGTTTTGCTTGTCATGCTTCTGTAAACATACACGTATTCGTCGATAAACATCTTATGTATAAACATGGTTTTACAGATAAGTTCCGTTCCTGTGAAGTTACATACTCGTAAATTCAAATCATATCTTAAGACTGCTTGTTTAAGAACTGTACAGGAAGTACCGACTTACGAATTCGAAGTTTTTGTTTATTGAAACTTGATATGTCTTCACTTATGAACAAGACACATTTTTAACGTATTTCATATCTGTTTCATCTTTATAACTAATGTATTCTATACATCAGACTATAGTGACTAAAGTGTGCAGGTCTGTGTATTTCATGTCAGTGTCCATCTGGCTATACACGCATTCATCCACTTGTCCCTATCTCTGAGTAAGAAATAGGAAAAGAATTTTCTTTGTGATTAATCGTCTTCTATCGATATAAAATAAAATATAGGAAGTCTTTCGCTTATCTTGTTCGGCGGACTGACCATAGCACATTTAGTGGCTAACGTTGTCATTTCTATTAAACCTTACTTTGAAGGTTAATGTAATTGTAAGCCACACAAGAAGCCTCTGTTCTATCCTGTGGGCTCAAAACCTTCCCACGCTTTCTCCTATTTGGTTGCCAGCTGATGTAACCGTTCATGGAGATACGTCTTCTTTAAAAGGAAAAAGCGCTAGGGAGGATTTCGTAAATTTCAATTGGATATCTGGGTTTTTGAATTACAATAATTAGCGTTCTCACGGTCACGGTATATATTAGATTATTATGAATAATTTCAGCATCCTACCATCACTCTTCTATATGTATTTTAGATAGTGATATATAATAGATATTAATTTAAAACTAGGATGGAGATAAGGAAACTTTTAAATATCGGTTATTTTTTTGTGAAATTTTAATTACATCTTCCGACTTATACTAAAGATCGAAATTGTGCTTAGTCTTTTCTTCTGCGTTCGGAAATATGCCTTGAATCGTTGTTTTATGGTAATAATAGGATGTATTCAATAAGATATGATCTAATATTTTGGGTTAGTGTGACTACGCCGATCATAGTAGTTGTACTTTGTACTTTTTAGAACGTGAATCTATTTTTTTGCAAAACAAGTTTGAGGTCTATCTTCTTATCTGTATGTATAGCTCTAGGTAATATTTGGCGTTGTTTTGCTCAACTGTGTGAAAACGACTGGTTTTAAGGATCGTTCTTTCACTCGATAAATCTTTTGGCAATGTTGTGATTTTTAGGAAATGCATACCGCCTTTGAACAGGTCATTTGTGTCTAATCTAGTTTCATGCTGACTTAATAACGTCCATTAACCCGAGAAATGTTATCTGATATCTCTCTTCCAATGGACAGTCGGATTAGCTGCGACGTCAAGAAAGGTCAACTCGAAGGATATCTGAGATCTTGCATTCTTCTGATAGCTATTATTTCCCACTAAGTGCTCCGTTACTTGGGTGATGACGAGATTTTTCTCGCTGTCTTTCTCCCAACAGTGAATAACAATAACTTTTGATTCTAATTCAAAAATTAATTAAACAGTTGTTTTATTAATTATAATATGATACAAATAATAACATAGTATTTTGGTACAACATACCATTGTAACATCGTGTTTATAAAAAAGAGGGTTAAGATATGGGGCAAGGATAGTAAATTTGTTATAGAGCTTTCCTGGTGTGGGGTTGGTGTTGATTTTGAATCTAATGGCCCTTATGTCCTCCTGTTTTAATAGACACTAGCCCGATTCAAAAAAATTCAGGTAGTTTAGTGCCTGAAATCGTGTCTGAAATCCTTCTGCCTGAGGAGGCTCATGTCTTTTATCCCGACGAGGTTAATACCGGCGTTCGAAAATTGTTCTCCCCGCAATAAGTCTTTCGCATTAGGCATAACGAAAAACTTTCTTCTCGTGTCGCTTCGGTTTAAGAAAGTTTGGTTAACTGTCCATTACTTTCTCGTTTATCATTCTCAGTTCTGACACATCATCGAAATAATTAGCCGTGGAATGCAAACTTTGGCTTTGCAGTTTAGACAATATATAGACCTCAGTGGGCCTGTACGTTTATATAGAATATAGAGCTATTAGTAAGTGGGACGGTCCATTTTAATATTATTATGTGGTTCTTTATTTGACATTAAATCTTTTTGTCTAACCTAGCCGTTGGCTATGGTTTAGGATTTTCCTAATATCAGTGTTGTCTATTAGTGAACATTGTTGTTTAGCTAATAGTATGATTGATACTCTTTCAAGCAATTTGATTGCAATTTTGTGTTCAAATTGAAGGAATCCTTGGTCCCGACTTAACGTTGACAGCGGCCTCGAGGAGTAATTCCATGATATAAGTGTTGAAAACAATCGATTTTCTTCGGAAGAATGTTCTTGCACTTTATTTCAAAGCAACAAATCTTCATCAATCATACAACTGTCATATAACGTGTGTTTACACATATACATCAGCCTTCCTGGGCAGATCGAACCTCGACGTGTATTACCGGAATGCATTAAAGTCAAAACTAAGTGCCGCTTAAATCATCCGTAACCAGAAGTTTGTGGTTTTATCAGTCAAAGGCACGGTGGCATACACCCACTAAGACTTATGATAAACGCGAGGAGGGTTCGTTTGAAGATAGTGGATGTATATACCAGTCGTGAATTTTCTTGAAGGGAATCCGAAGAACTGTTATTAGTACTGTATATAATTGGATTTGTGGTGCCAGAAGTCTTCTGTAAAAATATAACCGCGACTATCCAAATATTTGTACCATTGAATACTATATTTGATTACCGATATTCTGCTATACGCGGCACATCTGATGGTTAAATAATCGCGATAATTTTCACCTCCCGATGGCCGAACGCCTTTTTTGTAGGGAACTCGCGAAAATAAGGGCCTTCTTGCAGAATACTACAGTACTGTTCATGACAGGAGAGTGGAACACTTTTTCGAATAGTGCGTTTCAGCTGTTGCAGATAAAACAGTTAATGGCTTTACGTGTGGTGCTCTAATCCCTTACAATGTATATTATCCGAAGCAAAATAACAATATCGATGTCATTATATCCATTTACAGTGCTTTTCCTATAACGTTCATATTTTAAAGCTCTAAGCTTGTCGTAATTGAACAACTAAGCCGCATAATTACCTACTTAAACGCATAGTAATAACATTTCAAAATCTGTTTTTTCGTTCCAACTAGATCAACTTGGAAGGGTGTCTCGAAATCAACGACATTCATTTCTATTGAGTCATTTTCTGTATATAACTTGCGGTTGTTTTGTGTAAATAGCTTCCGTAATTTTCTGGTGTATTTTGACATGAACCTAAAGGCTCACATAACTTGATTAGTTGACGTTTTTTATGTAGAACGTAAATGGTTATTTGGTATTACGGTGTTTTATTTTTATTGAACTTAAAATACGAGCATAAAATTATTTTTACGAATATATAACCTGTGTGAAATTAAACTCGCGAGTTCTCGTGCTCTTGTCATTCTTACCCCACAAGATTGTGAACGATGAAGATTTTTCTTATCTCGCATATTTGTTTTTAATATATCAGTAATCTACGGTACAATAGCTATATGGATGTCAAATAGTTATTTCGTCACAGGTCATTAAAAAGAAAGATACTGACTGGAAACGTTGAATTTTGATCCGAACAAGTTCACCATTTCTTACATTGTCTGGTATATATCTGGGATGTTTGTTGGTTGGTGGATCGCGGTTTTATCTGGATGAGTTAACGCTGTCGTTGTACATGTTTTCACGTTTATATGTACCGGTGTTGTCTCCCCCACAAAGCTTGTGATTGTGTGCTGTACCACCAAGCATGATTTTAAATGTTATCGTGGATTGTTTGCGGTGTTGATCGTTATTGTCTGTTGTAATTTATAGAAAAATAATTTAAAATATTTTCTCTCGTGAACGATTTTCTCAGCCGGAGTGTCTCCTGAAAGACAAACAATAGCAGAACTCCTGGTATGTCTCACAAAACCGCATTGACTGCAAACTAAAACTAAAACGGAATGTAGATACTTCGTGGTATTTTACTTTTCGTTAAAATATTTTTACTGTGCGCAACCTCTCACCTTCCGTATTTTCCTTACAAAACTTTTGATTTTTCTGAAGAATCGCTTGGAATTTAACATCCACTAATCATTTTCGTTGACTAATCGCTGGCGTTGACTGGGTCTTATTCAAACTATTTATATGAAAGCCAGAGGTTCTATTTACGAATGCGATCGATAGTACTTTGGAAGTTTGGCCTAGCTGACCTGTAAATCACGTTTCTGTTTATTTGATATTGCTCTCGCCTACTTTGCCTAGTTGATCAATCGTTGGGATGTATTCAAGACATTGCTACCTGCTGTCGAATCCGCTGCTTGCTTGCTCGGGTCGATTTCCTTCTTGCCCCAGGAATTTCTTTCATTTTCAATTCACTCTCCCATTGTTTTGAGTTATTGCTTTATATTTTGTATTTGCTTCCCATTGCTTTGTAATAACTCATCTGCTGGTAATCGCAAACCGAGGAATTGCTTTTGGTTCTAGTTAGTTAGTATTAGTGCTTACAAACCTAAGCGTTCGTTATCACGCTTGATTAAGGTTAAATTGAATTAAAATCCTCAATAGAAAGCTAACTCCTAATCGAAGCAATATTTTATAGTGAGACAATTAATCTTTTGACCCCGCCCTTGTATCTACGATTCTTGTCGTTTTCACGCACCAAAATATCTTAGGAATTATTTAAAACATGCATAATAGGCAAGTGAACTTACGGCGTCATATTTCTGTTAAGTCACCAACCCAGTATTTAACCCATATCCTGTTAAGACAACGTTCAGTCATGGAAAGTTGCATTCGGTAACAAACTGCGGTTAGATTACTGCTTCCCCTCAGTTTGACAGAGCTATGTTTGATCTACAACTCATCTCATCATTTTGGCGGTCTCTATCCATTAACGTTTGTTCACATATGACCCTCGTAGACGTAGGATATCACTGACAGAAATGCGTTCACTTTCATTGCTATTGCGGAATTGCTAAACAATATTTGGTGTTTTTATGCTATTCCTGTACTATTTTAGAGTGAAAGACATTTTTAATATAATGCTACGAACGAAGAAGAGTTCCAAACTGTAATGTCGATTGACTTGTGCTCCATTACGATTTTATCTTTTAAATCTAGGAGAATGACATTTTATCTTTGGTGACTATACCTAGATCTCATGAAAAAAAACATTTGCACTAACCTTTTTAACTATGTAGTGTTATTGGTCCAATGTTGGAGGAAATTTCTGCCCCTAGAATCCCGTTACCCGTCTTGGCCCGTCTGGTATAACCAAACAAGAAAAAATCAAGAGGGTCAAATGACTCGGCTGTCTGTCGCAGGGTCCGCCACCGCTCTTGATGGCCCTCTGGGAATCCATCGAGGACAGAGACATACAAACAGACAACCAAGTGTTGCGAGAAACCCAGTAATGATATAAATCACATTTTGGACAGGGCGCGTACAAGTCCAAGTCCATTAAAGGTTGACACGGGCAAGGTGGTGCTCTTCTAGTTGAATATAAGACGTTGGCGTTCGTGGAGAAAATACTCAAGATAAATTTAATGCCTCACTTGAGCCTCCATCGTGTATCTACTTACCTTCGTCGTTAATTAACTTGAAAGTTTGTTTAGTTTCTCGCCAGTTTAACGTGTTTCTATTGTTCTTTCGATCGATGATTACATTTAAATCTCATTCTGTCATCGCGCAACAATATTCTGCTTTCCAATTAATAGATTTCATCACAGCACAGTATTTGTCTTAAAAAATATACCGTTGAATGGGATGAGAAGGATGTAGATTTTTTAGATTTTTGTCTGGTGTTGAAGTCTAACTATTAACACTGCCATACATTAGGCTATATGGATATCTCAATGATCGATGCTTTCACCATCTCAGACGTCAAATTCCGTAGCGATTGAAGTGCGTTAAAATCACACGTGACTATTTCGGTATCGCAGTAATATTTATACTCTCAGTGGAACTTACCAGTAAAATTGAATATTCTGTGGTTCTATAGTATTTGATAATTATAAACAAACAATATTCCAAACTGTAAGGAGACAAGATAGTGTAGTAATGTGTGGTAGTCTGGAATTTAACGTGGCAGGTGTGGAGATAAGAAAATGGTTCATGGTAATCTTCGGATTATGCTTTTATTGTATTATTACTATACGTAAATAACCTACCGGTATTCGGATATCTTAGTTTTCCATTTAGCTAAGCCAGAAATCCTTTTGAAAAACAACTAAATCAAGCTAATGGCACGTGTACACTGGCCCGTGCAAGATCTCGTAATCGGAATAGATAAAAAATATTTACGAAGACCAAAGTGACCGGTCTCGCCCGGGTATTTAGCGGAAAGGCTCCGTTAGACTAATCCTGAATAAGTCTCATCCCCCGAACTAGGGTTTTCTTGGTCCATGCATTATTCCAGGAACTCCGTGTCAAAATATGATCAGATTCGTTCAGAAATAGCTACGTTATTTGAAGGCAAACAAACAAACTTTCGTGCTCATTACAGTATATAGATTATTACGACTGATTTCGTGAAATTATAAGCTTGCAAAGGTATCTTATACGAATGCAGTATCGAAATAAAATTCAGCACAGATAATGAAACAAAACGTTTTCACGTTAAATGGCATCAGGGGTGAGATGAGTTGTATATTCATAGATTTTGTCTAGGAATCTTTGTAATGATACGCATGGATGACAATTTCCTATTTAGTGGAGAATGTCTCCGATCTTTCAGGTATTTTTGACCTTGTCGCCGTTAAGGTCGTGAGAAAAGTATTCATGCAATGCTCCGTAAATTTCTTTGAAATTCAAAAAACGAACGATCATCTCCTCGTAGGATTTTCCACTTATACGTTAATTTTACACTCCCTCAACGAAGTACAGTACATCTTTTCTCCTCTAACTTGCCAATGTTGCTGGTTAAAACAAAGCCTAATGTCAATATTGTTATTAAACTAAGTAATCGCGGTTACAATTCAAAGAGGAATGCGCCTTGATTCAAGCAAGGAATGTTCCTTGAATGCATTTTGAGTGACACAGTATAAAAGTTTTTGCCCTGTGCCTCGCTGTCCTAGATCCCACTACTATAGTGTCTATTTTATTCAATATCTATGGATGTTAACCAGTTGTCCAGGCTATCAGACAAACTGGAGATGAATCTTGATAGATCAGAAGATTAATTTGTAAATTAAATCTTTATGTACAAAGACCAAACTTTGATCCTTGTTGATTGATCGATTGGTGGCGTCGGAGTTGCTGAACATCATTTGGCTCAAAAAACTGACAACAAACTGTCAGAACTGTTTGTTGAAACTTTCGAATTAATTGCTTTAAAGTTATTTGTGCCAGGCATTCTTTATAGATTTCATCATTATGTTTTATCATGCTGTCATCAAAGTTTGTTAACTTTCCGGGAAGCAAACAGTTGTCTGATTATAAATTGCTTCGCAATACCTCGTGTGATCTGACAAAATTGATGTTTGAATAACATTTTTGATTACTTGACACGAAAATCATCCTTATGTATTGTATAACGGTTTCACGCTATACAAAACCAAACGGTTGAACCGATTTGACCCAAATTTTGCGTGCCGATTAAGAGGATCCAAACGCAGGTCATGGCGTTATTTTACTGCTCATACTGCGGTGGCATTCAGAGTGTAAGATTTATTTTATTTGGTTTATTACACGACCTTGAGTACATTGTATATTCGGAAATAGCATACTACAAAATTGGCCTTAATCATATCGATTTTATTCGGATTTTAGGCTTACAGAATATTCTATAATAATCTACAAAACTCGGTTTAATACACACCTGCAAAATCTCACATTTAATCTCGTGTATGAACAAGAAATACATTTTTGAACCGTGACTGTTGTTTGGGCGAAAGGAAAAGTGGTTAAACAACAGACTGATTTGGAAACCGCAATGATAATCCTAATGAATAACAAACAAAAAATTCTCTGTTTGAACTCGAATCGCATCAATCAACATACCACTGTGATGCCAAACGTATATAAGTGTAATGGGTATAACGATATATTGAGGTCCGCTATGGTATTTGTATAAAAATATGCCTTTGAAAATGTGTTTAACTGCAGTTTTATTCTATGTTTGTTCACATGATTGGACATGTTTAATTGCACATACAAATGTACGATTTATACTAGGGGGGCTCTGGTGATTTAAACATGCTTTATGGGGGCCTTGAGCGAAAAATGAACGTAATTATCGTTAACAGTCAAGCAAGCGAACGAACTCTAAATCTATATACCATATATATAATATTTTTCTGGCTTCCGATTGGTTGAGAGTTTCGGATATTTGAGTACCGGATAAGAAGGATTTTGCAGTGTATGGGTATTTGCCTTTTATGGATTGCTAACGTTTTCATTGCATTTTGTGATGTGCCGCCGTATTATTGTTTTTCCCTTATTAAGATAGATTTTCCTGTCACGTCTCGCAGCGTTGTTCCCTCTTCGATGTGTGTGTTCTCTATGAATCTGTCATATGAATGTCAAGTACTTTTTGTTTTGACTTACGTCCTGCAAGGCCAAAGATTACCTGTTTGTAATGCATTGATGGCCTATTAGTGCCTTGTTATTGGATTTGATCACACATATCTCGTTCAATGTTTAAATTCAAACCACGTCGTCACTTGATAATATGTTTAAAACTTTCTGCAAAATTCCACAGTTCCGCTAAAGAAATTGGAACAATCTCGTCTAAGGCGGTTCATGAGGTGGGAGGTATATGACTCACGAATGTGCGTAGTTGGTCTGAAGATATCCGTTAAGTTATTAAGTCCTTCACAGTGTGCAATGAACTCGATCTTGCAGTATCAATATTTAAATTAACATTGCTCTTTCTACACATTTTATCATTATATCAGTATATCCTAGTACTGTATATCATAAAATTAATAAATAAATATAATTGCTACACATAAATTCGACTTACGAATTGACTCAAAAACGTAAATCGACTACCTTGATTTCGTATGAAAAGATCAACTACAATGTTTAACTGGTTATATAATTTATTACATTATTCTGTATTAATTTTTTAGGTAATAGTGACAATGTATGTTGGATTTCAAGTCAATAACCCGATATCGAACGATTGGAGATATATCGAAGAACCGTTCCTGATGGGAACTATTGCACTAGGAGGAATACCTATTGTGAGTTGATTCAATTGATTTAAATATGTAAATAAGACGAATAAAACAATTATCTACTTCGTTAGAATAATGCTTTCTGCAATTAGATACATGTACTACTTATCCGTGTTATGATACACGCTTTCTCTGAAGCATTGATTTTCTTGAGTATTTCTTGGATTAAATGGTTTTAAACCGTTACTCTGTTCCACTTTTCTTGTTTCTTAACTATGAGAAAAATGATGAGAAAACATAATTTATCAAATGCAACATCATATATCAAACCTTTCTTTACCGAAATTTGATATTGTGGTTAAGCCTTGTCTTTAATATAATATAACTTTGGGAGTANCAAATGCAACATCATATATCAAACCTTGCTTTACCGAAATTTGATATTGTGGTTAAGCCTTGTCTTTAATATAATATAACTTTGGGAGTATCTGTTACAGGTAATGCCGATGTTATCCAGTAAATTTGATCTGGTTAAGGAACAGATGCAAGCATTCAGAAACTCTACAATCCTGGGTTTAACCACATGTCTGATCTTAAACCTTGCTTGGTAAGTTCAGCGGAGATTTATACTTTGTAAAACAATATTTTCCAGCTGGCGGCAATCACCAGTGGGTGATTAGGATGTGCCGTGGTGACACCAGGATTTTATCTCTAATTACAAGGCCAGCTTGGTACCACCACTGGCTTTGTCAGTAACCAACTAGAACAGCTTCCGTACCCATTTTCTGCTGAAAGATTTTTCTTTATTGAATCTTTAATCGTGGCAAATGCCATGTTATCCATATACTAGCGTCTACTAAGTCCCCCGACGTCGGTCTAGTTAAACGTATACAGTCATTGTTATTAGTTTTTGCTCATGACTTAAATATCAGTACTGGAATAAAAGGCAGACAACCTTATGAGACACCCTCAGAGATGACTTAAAACTACAATTTCATTTTTCTTGTGTTTATAGTTTGGCTAACGATAGCTTTGGACAAAACACACACATACACACATGAATTTCCCTTTGTATATAAAATGACACTTGTTTAGTCATATATTAAATCAGATAGATTGCTTTTGTATGCATAAAGATGTAGTTAAACCAATAACTGTCTTCCCACAGGTAGTTTTTTAGACCCAAGTGCAAGATTTAAGGATCAATTATAAACAGTTAGCTAATCAAATGATCATTTACCATGCTTAACAAAGTACACATGAACGTTTATCTCACCGTGAACGTTGTATTGCATCGATGTGAAGCATCGCAGTTGAAACAATACTCCGTGGGTTCTGTACTTTATTGCAAGCGGAGGGGAATAAAATATACATTTATCACTCACTTATTAGCACTCAAGGAGTCAAATAATAAATGACTCTCAGCACTATGTAAATAGTACTGCATGTAGGTAGTATTACACGAGTGCTCTTAGAAAATAGACTATCTATTGGAGGTGTCTTTATGCTGGCGCGCACGGAATTCAGTAGTCAAAGAATCATTAAGATCGCTTTTCAGACGATAATGAAAACTAAACGCCTCATATCGTGTTTACGCTACACCTTAAGCCGTCATTAGGAACACTTATCCCGTTAACATTTGACACCGAACAATTTGTTTTCGCCTTCTTTTGATGTATGTCTGTCCACCGTGCAAATTAGTCCATTAAATAAAACATCCTGTAAGTTTGGACTTGGCTGCAAACATGGAATTTATCTAATGGATCCAACATGATAGCTGTTAATTCAGGCTGCAATTTCTTCTATTTGCATTAGCCTAATTCCGGCAAGTAATTATTGTGTTATCTTAATGATGCTTCTGTTTACTCAGGTGTTGGGCAGTACTTAGCACAGTGCCACAATCTTCTTGCCATAATCAAAATCTCTTGGAAACTGCGAAAAACATTTCAGTATTTGTCACAACTGCTTCAGTGACACCTACGAATACTAATCAAGTGTGGACACAAGCCTGTCTATTGAATATAACACTAGAAAAGTGAGTTGCATTAAAAGATGGGCAATTCCTTATGAGCAATGGTTATTTTCTCCGACAAAATACTATGCTACCGAATTACCAATTACCTTTTCCCATTTCATCGATCTCGTGAGAATAAGGAAGCAAACTCCACGTACGATAAGGATAACTTATATATTCTAGAAATTGTTACCCCTACACACCAGATCTAGGATTACTGCGATAATGATGTTCTATTACTAATAAAAGATCACATGAGATAACACCGATGATTTTTGTTTTCAGCGCGAAGGAATTGGGACAAATATCTACGGTTCCACTGACGGACGTAACTCCTCCTATTATGATTTTTTCACAATCTGTACAGTGATCACAATCATTGTTGTCTGTATTTTTCAGGTGATTGAATTCGCCTTTGAGGAGGTGAAATGGATTGCTATAACATTGCAGTGTTTCGTTGTTATAAGCGTTACAGTGTCTTTTCTAACACTTGGAGCTGCAGCACAACACACAAGTGAGTGAAGTACTGGATTTTAGATACAACTGCACTCTCACAGTTATTCATTCCACGTCGCTAGCAATCAACTACCCATATATTTCTCCTTTTGGTTTCCTTATATTCACGGCGGCACACAAAGATTCCAGAATATGCGATTGGACGCAAAAATAATAAAAACATGTTGCTGTTTAGGTTGCTTCGTGTAAAAGGCTTTCCTTTTAACAGGTGTTCCTAAACTGTTCAACACTGTAAGTTGCTCGCGTATTACCTGGGGGTACCATAGTTTGGGAACCACTACTGTAGATAAAGAAACTCTGGACGTAACTGTCCATCTCTACATGTAACCATAATTGTATCTTTATTCTTACATGCTTGTCCGTGCTTTACCCAAGAAAGGAAATTTCATTTTACAAATTATACGAGCACAATTCTAATTCCGATTATTATTTCAATCTTCCCTTTCAGTTTGCGGTTTGGTAGATGAAATAAGAAAAGAAAAAAATACGGATCCGTCAACTACTTGCATTTGCCGTTTGTCATGGAACTGGTATGTAAAGCTCTTTTAGAATGAACTCATAACGACCAATTTGCTTTTAAATGATGACCATAGCATGGATATGTAAAAAGACATATGTTTCCAGGTTTTGGCAATTTATTTTAGGGATATTATATTTCCTCGTCGTGTTTGTTGTAGCTATCCTTGACCCAAAGGTGAGTATTTTTCTTTCTAACTAGCAGTAGGATTGACTCACTAAAGGACTGAATATGAATTTCATCTTTTAAACAGGGCTTCATCAATATTCTTGAAAAATTTTCCTCGCTCTGTTTGAACATTTTTTCTGGACCGTTTGTATTCCTGATGTTGAGATCAGCGCGTTCCTCGGTTAGTGATATCCAAATTCCTCTCGAAACGAACAGGTTCCTAAAATATGGTCATTACGTTATTTTACTTTACGGTATGTTTGCTGCAATTCTTGATATTGTAACCTGGATACTGGGTGACGTTAGAAAACAGACCTAATATTCATGAGCGTTCATCTGATAAAGGACAAATTTGCTTCTTCCTCCTAGAAAGGTTTCTGCTATATTTTTTGAAAAAGAGATCGTGTGTACTTGGTAGTTGAACAACAATCGGACAACAAAGAGAAATATATTTTCTTATTTAGCAAATGTGGTTTGTAGTTATTTATGAATTCTATTGCAATAATCGAAGTCTATTGTTGCACAAGATTCAGGTATGTGTTTGTTATCTTTGCCTTTCAGTTAGTGTTAATGGTGTTGCTATTTTTTGCCACGATTTCCCAGCTGTATTTTTGCTTCTTATGTATTTCATGCACAATCTATTGCAATACTATGCCTTAACCGCTAGTGCAATGAAAAAAAACATTTTTAACCTCAAAAGCCTAATTAAAGAACAATATGTTGGATTTTCATTTTCGAATAATACATAAAATATAAAGTACTTAGTTCATATGTACAGTACTACAGTTCTTCCGTTAGATCATCTAGTCTAGTCCAGTCTAGTAAAAAGTATATCAATATAGCATAGTATTATAATATTTATACTATGTGCTGTAATATTCACGTAATCTATGGCGATAACAGTGATACTGCTGCTTGAATTCGATAGTTTGAGACGAGTTACGTACTGAATAGATTACGAAACGATGTTTTACTCCGAATGTTCAGGCATAATAACTTATTATTATTATCTCGTAATCTACCGATAAGACCATATATATTGCGAATTGCGAGTCGCCGAGATACGGACTACAAATTATTCTACAATATTGTCCCTTACTGCCAACTAGCGGAAACAATAAATTCTAATCTACAATACTGTACCACTGCCAACTAGCGGAAACAGTAAATTCTACCGAGTCAAATCATGCGGAACGCTTTAGTGAATCATAATTATTACGTCATTAAAAACAAATATCTTTGTAGTGAGATCAATCAGATTTAGATCGGATAAAATAATCAGATTTCATTGTAATTAAGGTATTGTACATGTTTTTTAAGAGGTTTTCGTTTCCGTAGAATTCTAGTAATAGCATAGAGGAAACAGCACAACAATGAAGGGATATGATTATGAAATGAATTGTAACGGTTGATCTGTAGTGAATAAATCCTCGTAGTTACTAATTAAAGATCTATGCCACCTCGTCTGATGACTACTTGTACTAACAGCTGTAATTTTTTTCTGTGTATAACCTTCAGTTAATATGTAACTGTTTTGGCTTAGGGATAAAAAGAAATTACAGCTTTAAATAAAAATGTCGTCCTTCGACGAACAAGAACTATATGACAACCCAAAATATAGGACGTATGCATCGCAAGTGGAAAAAGCATTGAAAAACTTTGAATACTCGACAGAATGGGCAGATTTGATATCAGCCCTCGGAAAACTAAACAAAGTCCTCCAGGCGAACACCAGTCATCAGTTCATCCCAAAGAGAATAACTATCGGGAAGAGACTGTCCCAGTGCCTGCATCCGGCCTTACCTGGAGGAGTTCATCTGAAAGCTCTGGATGTCTATGACACTATTTTCAAGATTATAGGAAGAAGCCGTTTGCATTTTGACCTGTACATCTATGGCTCGGGGATATTTTCGTTACTTGCTAATTCTACTATGCAAGTTCGCCCTGTTTTGCTGAACCTCTACGAGACTCATCTGCTTCCACTGGGTGCCAATTTGAGAACTTGCCTGGACGGATTGCTGCTCGGACTTCTTCCTGGTCTTGAAGAGGAGTCGGAGCACTTCGATCGCATCTCTCTTCTCTTGGGAAAGATTTCTAAAAGTGTTGACCTCCCTGTATTTTACAGCAGTCTTTGGAGATGTGTGTTGTCATCCCCTTTAGGTTCCGTGGTTAGACTTGCAGCTGTTCAGTTAGTATTGAGGTGAGTAAAGTGACAATAATATACTTAAATATTACAGTGTTGCTATAGGCTCAATAAATCTCAATTACATAAATATGTAAAACTTCTATTAGCACGTATGGTTGAAAGTAACATTCACTAGCTCAAGAGAATAGAGTTTTGGGTATAAATTTTTCTTTTTCACCAACTAGAAATTTCGTATGATAATTTCAATGCAATATATCAATGAATCTATGTCAAACATCTTTATTTCCTACAGTGCACATTTTCTTTCAATAATTTATGTTATGTGTGGTTTGAACCTCATTTGAAAAACAGATGTTATATTGAGATCCGATATGAGCAAAATTTGATTCAGCTCACAGAATGCTTTATTATTATTTTTCAGACAATTTGACAAGACAAAACAGACAGATGATCAACTCTACTTAATCGGCCTGGACGTAGATATGATGGTTCATTCAGTCTGTGAAGCACTTCAAGATGAAAATATTTTAACACAACGAGCATCCCTGGACATATTAATATACTGTTTTCCTTTATTGTCACTGCCGGTATCAAAATCCGATGTACGAACGATCATGTCATCCGCGGTATACATTCTTCTGCGCCGTGATATGTCCTTGAACCGGCGTCTTTATTTTTGGCTTCTTGGAATCGAACCAAACAAGGCAATAGGAGGAAGCAGCACATCTATCAAGGAAAAGGAATATTTCGAAACAATTTCAAAACCCATTTTAATGGAAGCGTTATTGGATATGATAGAGAAAGAAATTTGCAATTTTACATCTCACTGTTGTGTTAATTCTTTGCAGTCGATCTCTGGATCAGAAATTTCTTTTATCAGGGTGCTGATAAGCTTGCTGGACAAGTCAGAAGTCGGGCCAGTCATTATAAATGACTTAATGACCGGTTTGCTACGTATGATCGAAGCTGTCGAGAAATCGTACAAGTCCGCACTTTCCCAAGAGAATATGCAATGTAAAAAATGCAGTTTTAATTCAAAAGCTAAGGCAAACTGTTTGAAATCTCATTCGGAATTTATCAAATCAGTAAACCTCTTTTTTAATTCCTTCGAGACGGATTTTATTTGGAATTTTATGGCCGATATGTTTGAAAAATCTTGCGAGCATGTTTTCGATGTGATCTCAATAGAGGGAGAAGAAGAGGATAATGATTCAAAGAACGTGGTTACGTATTCTCAGTTATGTTCGATCATAGAATCACTATTGCACATATTGTCTTTGGAAACTTATGTCGAAATTACGACTGACTATCTTCCTCAGCTGTTGAACAAGTGTTTCATCGGCATGACGAAAAGCTGTCGGGTATTGTCATCCGATCAGATAGTGACAGGGCTGAATTTGTGTCAAAATATTATGAAGCATGTGCAACCGTTTCAACCAGGTGATTTGGTTAACCATAACGAAGATGAGCATCAAATAACCAAGTGTGCGGGATCTGTCCAAGAATTTTTAATTTCTTTCATAACTGAAAAACTGCTAAACAAGGAAACTCGTGTCGAAGATTTCTTGGTAAGTTTGTTGCAGAATATGGATGAAGATTTGTGTTATGCTTCTAGATTTGATGTGGTTTCCGTGCCAACTGTTGTAAAATCAAATCATGTTCATTTCAAATTTGGCAAAGAGAAAGAAGTTACTCTTCAAGCCTTCAAGGATAGCTGTAAGTTATTAATCGATATATGCTGCTTCCCTACATTGTGTCGGAGAAATTCTAACAGTAATGTTGAAGATTTAAGTGAGAGGGAATCTGAAATCTTTCCGCGATGGGCAGTTTATCTACTGGCATGTGCCTGTTGCTCAAATTACGATGTCGATTGTATATCGCCAGTGGATTCCTCAGATATGGAATATTTCACTAATTTAACAATAACAGGATGCTCTATAGTACTGGAACTAATGACTCTGACGTCCAGTTATCAGATGGAGTCGGCCAGTGCATCAAAGTCGAGCATCCCTGGGGAATCCTCCGTTGTTTCTGTCGTAGTGCCACCACCGCTGACTAATTCCAATCTGAAATGGATTAACAAGAAAACAAACTTTTTTCAGCAAGTTTGCCGGATTCTTTGGACAGAACTTGGATGTAATAACACAATGACGAATGTCTCTGCACACCACAGAATCTGTTCCAAGCTATTCATCCACTTACATCAACTGTGTCCAACCGAAGCTGTTGAAAGAATTTTGCTGGAGGACATTTTGAGTGCGACTCAAACGGCAAGGGTCGCTGCTATCAAAAAGTTTTCAGTTCTCTGGCATTGTACTCGAGACTATGATCAGAATTTTCATGGTACTACAAAAGGGAATAAATCTTTGAACAGGTGTCTTTTAGCTATCCTCGATCAGCTGAATACACAACATCCATCCTTATCTTATAATTACTTGCCTTATGGTACAAGCAGTCAGGCAATGGTCTCCACGACCGTAACTACTTGGTTGCGACAAGCGCTCGAAGACGGTGACATATGCAGAATATTAGAACCTCATATTCTTCTTGCATTACATGCCCAAACTAACAGAAAACCTCTTCATACAGTTTTGAAATACAAGAAAAAATTGGAAAATATGAAATATGATGCAGGGTTGGCTCGCCAACTGTATTCTGCGTTCTTGAAAAAGCGGAACACTGATTCAATTGAAATATGTGAAGATTGTGCGAGCGTCCAGAGAGAAATTGGCAATGACGATTGTGATATGAAGCATCGGTTGTCTATAGATTCCATGAATTCTATGGAAATAGACCTTGCGGCAATTCACCAGCACATGATGTGTGAAGTTCACAGGCAGATGGCACAAGAAAGAAATCAATATGAGCACGTCGTGGCTCTTCTGACGTTGTCAGACGAAATGCAACCAGAAACTCTCGAGTCAGATACTTGCAGAAGCAAAGACGTTCAAATATGGGTAGCGGCTTTTGTGCAGGAGATAATTGACGACGGTCTGAAGATATACAGATCTGAAGTACAAACTGAATCCACAACTACGGAAGCTTCTGCTGACAGTGACGGTCACGCTGCTGTGGAGGCTCTTGAGAAAAGTTATTTTTCCAGCGATTCGAACGCTAGTCATGCTGCGGAGGCTATAGAACTCAACGAGTCCTTTTTAGAAGAAAAGCATCCCCTGTATAAGCATATACTGATCTATCAGGAGAGATTTGATGCTGCTAGAGTGTTGTACAGTTTACAGAGCATCCTTACTGTTGCCAGTACACATCCCAGGCTCTTCATGAAAGCAGCATGCACCACTTCATTAGCATCACACACTCCACATTCCAACCTAGTTCAAGAGCTCATGATCCGACACGAACGTTCTCTGGATTGCGAAGTATCTTTTTATAAGCCGGCACCATTGAGCTCAAGAGGAGCTATCAGGAATCGTATGGTGGTAGAAGTTTTGATATCGGTATGCTTAAATTACATGAAATCTACGTTTGACAGTGAATCTCGGAAATTGAAATCGAATTACCTTAATCACGACATCCAGTGCATGGCAATAAAACTCCTTTGCCATATTGTCAAAGAATTAACAACGTTGGCTCAAGAAGACTCATCATCTATAACACAACATACCTTCAAAACTTCATCTACCACTCCTCAATTTTCAGCTTATATAGTGTCCGTTCTGCAGCGCTACCAGGTTCAGAGTTCAGTCCTGAGTTGTCTCCTAACGACAATTCTCTCGATCAAGGACAGTGATGTGGAAAAAGACTATTCTTCAGGTGAAGAGAGTGAGAGAACTTCTGAATCACAAAATTCTCCATTACATCAAGACGATCAATTATTTAAAACCTATCTGGAAAGAGATAAACTACAGGCAACCACGTTGTTTTCCCAATATCTTTCTTTGACATTTGAACTCATCAAACTCGAGCATTTTGCTTTCCCAGCAAACACTAAATCTTCCAGTCAAGACCTGACTACGCCTCCAAGCATCTTGCTCAATAAACGGCAAGTGAGCGATCAAGGCCAAAAAAAAAAGAAAGCAGTGAAAAGATCTTCGAGAATAATCAGTCACCTGCTATCTCTTTCTTATCAGTACGACTCAGATCTTCCTCTGATAATGCAGAAAGTTTTCATAACTACATTACTTGAGATCTATAAACTTGAAAACTTTCCTGAACTTCATCTCGACTGTTCTGCTCTACTCAATTCGGTTCTTCCTTACTTAGCCAGTGCCCTACCAGATATCACCATTCCGATACTTTATCACCAATGCCTGAATCTCGAAAACAGAGTTAACCGAATGTATTTGCCATCATCCATGCATTTGCCCCCCAATTATATTGATTCCACACTCAGAACTTTGACGGTACTGACACACTACTGCTTGCTAAATGCCTCGGACGATATGAGCATGACCCAGAACGAAAAAATAGTTGGAATTACTTCCGGCGGTCAGTCTATCGCCTCGGGTTCAAGTATAGGCACTGGCTTGCATACGCTGTTCAATGTTTTTGGTGCATCCAGCTCTGCAAAATCAAACAAGACATATTCTGATGGAGACAGACAGGACGGTCTGAGTTCCGCACGGGTGGCCGTGCTGAATAATTTAGCCAGGATTGTGTCGTGTTTGTGCTTGCTCTGGAAGACCATGGTATCCGGAGGAGATAAAGCAAACGCACCCCCGGAAGAAGTCAAGTCTGTGTCTTATAATATCCTGCGTCTTCTCGGACCATTATCCATGCAGTACGGAGAATATCTGCTTGTTGCTTTCACTCTTGTGTGGCAAAATCGAGATAAGGAAAAAGATGTCCTTCAGGTTGACCAGACCCATACCACTGACTTGCTTGCTGAACCAAATGTGGAACAAAAGCAAATCGTCGAAATGTTGCTCGCACTCAAACCGATGTCTGTAGAAATGTTTTTGTCATTTGTTAAACAAGTTATGAAGAGCCCACCAAGTGTTGCAAATAGCAACACATGCATGCTATTGCAGGAAAATATATTGAAAATTTTGCTGCACTACATGAAATCTCTTAAGGCGTCTGTCCTTAGCGAAAACTGGTCTTTTTTTCTCGCCATACTTCAGGAAACTTTAACACTTGGTTCGACACAAACTTCTCAAAACTCTGTAAGCGTTTCCAGTTCGTATTCACCTAATTGTCACTTTCTTTCGCTCTACCTTCTATCTGAATATGTAAAAAGAGTTCCTTCGATCCCATTGAAAAAAGATCAACGCGATATGCAAGATATAGCCGGTAAATGCATAGAAGCATGCAGTGTCATTGCTGGATCTTCGCTTGAACAAGGAACTTGGATAAGAAGGAATGTTTCTGTCCTTCCTGGACCACAAATTCCAGAGGGAGGCAATAAGATTCATAAAAAGACTGAATCCCAATCATCAATGGACTTGTCAGACCTAAATCTTCTTGAAAATGACACGTCTAAAGATCTTCCTCCGAGAACAGCTTCCTCAGACACCGTTCTCAATTCCAGCAAATCTAAAAACGATTTCGAGCAGTGTTCCGTTGATAAAGCCAATGAGAGGCCACAAATCTCTAATTTGGTCTCAAACACTCCCGTTAATCCCATTAATTTTAGAAACAGCGTCAAGTCGTTGACGGTAATGTCAGAAGTTGTGGCCAATTTACTCGATGTTATTTACGGAAGCGAGGAAAAGGACAAAGTTCTACCTATCCTGACATCCATTATTTCGAACGTGACCCCTTACCTCAGAAACCACAACAGCGATAACGTACCCAGTTTTCGATCGTGCATCGCATTCCTCTCCAGCATCAGTGGATTCCAGCATACCAGACGTGCGTGGAGAAAAGATATCCTAGAACTGTTCCTAGATCCACTGTATTTTCACATGCCTGCAGACTGTATCGGCGGCTGGTCGACGATCATTGACCACCTCATGACTCACGACAAAACGACTTTTAAAGAAGTAATGTCGCGTATGAGCTTGTCCAGAAGCGGACCGTCCGCCCCGTCGCTGAATATATTCTCCAACAAAGAACAAGAGCTAGAATTACGGGCATTGAACATAAAACGTCTTTCTTTTATTATATTCAGCAGCGAACTGGACCAGTATCAGAAACATTTGCCAGAGATTCAGGAACGTTTAGCTGAGAGTCTACGATTTCACAATGTACCTGGAATACAAAGCCAAGTGTTTCTTTGTTTTCGAGTTCTTTTACTGAGGGTGTCTCCCAACAGCTTGACGTCTTTGTGGCCAACTATATTTACTGAGTTAGTGCACGTCATGTTGCAGTTAGAACAGTCACTTGAACCAGAAGCAGCTGAGGATAATAACTCCTCGACAAAAGCGAAACAAAAATCTAGAAGTTCTGCTACTTCCCCAACTGCACCTTTGAAAAATGTAATGAGTTGCTGGTTAGAGATGTATATTTCTGCATGTAAAATGCTTGACTTGGCGTTATGCCTGCCTATCCATTACGTGCCCATGTTCCAGCTGTACAGATGGAGCTTCGTAGGTGAAGACCCCGAGTCCCAGAACCAGGGTGAGGTTTGCTTCCAATCTAATGGACCCTCTGTCGGAAATGGGTCAGAGAGCGAGGAAGAAGACAATAATAAAGTGGTAAAATTTGTTCCTCACTGCGTACGAATTCAAAAACTGTTCTGTAAAATCTATCCCAAAAGAGCCAGCAGAACCATACCAGTCGTTCCAGAAAAACCAATGCTAAGTTCCACAAGAATTCGTAGCATAGAGCAGCTGCAGTTATTCTTCAACACTATAGTTAGTCAGAATTATCTGCTGGATACACAATCTTCATCAGCTAGGTCGTCATCAAATGCAAGGTTCGATTCAAATTCCCTTCCTCTCATAGAAAAAGTTCTCCAGCGAGAGTTTGTCAGTCCTATGTTATGAAAAATTTGCAGACATGTAGCTATTGCTAGGTCAGTTTGAAATCTAATGCTTCGTGATGCATATACTCCCGATCTTGCACTACCTACCTGTGATAGCAGATATTTCCCTTTTTTAATGTAATAGTATGTTCAGTATGTATGGTTAATTTATGCTTTGTATACATAAATAGTGCAATTATTCTTTTCTATCACAAATATTTTATGAACTTATTTTGGGTGACCGGTACATGTTATATGTGGCTTAAGCAATACGTTTGCACCCCTTCTTGAATTTAGAGTGCCCATTAATCTGCTCCCACAGCTGCAGCATTTTTTCAATCTCATATGCATTCAATTCTTTATCTGTGTAAGGTAATTACAATCTTTTGATGTGCTTCAGATAAATATCCACTAGCCTTTTTGTAATTTTGATTATTTAATGTCACATAGATAAGGTAAAGTTAGCCTTTTCTTAGCCTCAGTAATGTGGTTTTCTAATTATGCCTGTAGCTTTTTTTTATCATAGTACTCTGTAGTCTCAATATAGTTTAAATGTATTTTAGATGTGTGCACTCTTCATTATTCTGTTTTTTAAATGTGTAGGTCGACTTTTATTATTATAGTTTCTTGAACTGTATTTCAAACCTCTGACTCATAGATCTTTATGAAGCATTTATACTACTCCATTTCTCAATACTCCATTGTTTTACCCAACGTACTAATATGACTGTATTCACTGTGAACTAAGTTCCTGTAAATGATATATTATTTACCCCAAGAGTAATTCTATAATACAGTACCTGAATTTACTATAAACCCTTTATAACCACAATAAAAAGGGTATTCCCATGAGCAAATTAGCTTAACACAGAAGAGTGAAAAAAGCTCTGAACATAGATTTTTTAATACAATTTAATTTTGCATCTCTGTTTCTCTCATTATTTCATAAAAGCTTATTTAAAAAACACATGTTCTCAATTTGATAATATAATTTTATTTGTCACACAACAAAATCAACTTACATTCTTGTCATCAGTTAGGCAGCAAGATACATTTTCTGTATCTTCTATTTTTAGCTCCCACCACATAACCTATTTGGGAAAAAATAGTGTATTGCAGTAAAATCTGTCCTCGTAAAAAAGTTATACCAGTTTGGCATAATCATCTTCCACAAGCTTAGTTTGTTCTTTCATGTAAATAGCAGTTTGAGCAGACTTTAAAATTTCGTTACTGTCTTCAGTCAGTCCAGACATGTGTTGATAAAAGTCTTCCTTCATAACTTGTATAGTGGGATGTGTAATTCCGGCTTCTTTCAGTATAGGTGTTACCTACAAACAGAGTTGAATTACTTTCAAGTATTATCAAGGTAATTTTGTAAACATTCAGTGAGATATTTTGAGATTTTGGCCACCTGAGAAATTATTCTTTGTTCAATTACATGTGGTGACACCTGGACGGATAGCAATCCGATAACTTCCTTCTCTGAATGTCTCCATATGTGCCGTGATCGTATCATCACAACGCCCTCCAACTGCTGAATCTAATTTATTTCGAAATCCGAATTTTAGCACAGAAAATTCAATAGCAAATATCTCCTAGTAGTTTAGATCTTTCAACCGATACCTTCATCATTGCTTTTTGAATTTCTTTTTCTAATTCGACAGGTATTCGGAGTACCAGAACCCGGGCCGAATCCCGTAACAGTGGCCAGACCGTCGAAAGAATCAGGATTCCAATGAGTAAGGTGCAAATTGGGTCGGATATAAAAAGGTTATACTGTCCTATAAGGAAGGAAGACACTATGACACCAACACTACCGAGGAGGTCAGCGACGATGTGAAGGTAAACACCTAAAACATTGAATAATTTCTCAATACATAAAAATAGTATGCCGAATGCAAATTACGAAAGTAGGAGGTAGCACCTCTCATATTAGAGTTCTGGGCTCCGTGGCTGTGGTGATGATGTTCGTCATGGCTACATTTACCACTGTGATGGTGATTGTGTGAAAATATCGCTACGCCAATCAAATTCACCAAAAATCCAACAATAGCAACTGGCTATATAGGGAACAATATATTAGTTTAAAAAGTCATATATAGAAACAATGTGGTTATTACTGGGTAAACTACTCACAAGCAGCTGTTCAGAGTCAATGTTCGGAGGATCAAAAAGCCTTTGAAATGCTTCAAATATCAGCGAGCTCGCAACGACTATCAGGAAGAGACCGTTCACGTAACCAGAGAGAACTTCAACCCGGCCATATCTTTAAAATAATTCCGGAAAGTAGCACCTTAAGATTTCGAATGCATATCAAAATTTATACACGTCAAATGAAATCTATTTACCCAAATGGAAACGCTCTTGTAGGTTTCCACTGCGACATCACGGAAGCTAGTAACCCAAGAACAAGGGCTGTACAATCAAATAGCATGTGGAAGCTGTCAGATATAAGGCCAAGGCTGTTGCTCCATATACCATAGGTAAGTTCAACAAATGCAAAAGTCTGCAGAAGTATTTCACATAATTCTGTGACTAGTTGTCTTTTATATGTTGTACTACTAATGTATACATACAAATAATCAATATTTTTTATTCCTTACCAAGTTTAGGCACAAGAAATAGAATATATGACGAGAATCCCTTCTCTGGAGAACTTTGGATAAAAAAGTGCGGGAGGCAATGGCCAAAGACCACTGGGATGCTTTTTGCAAAGCGTCACCTTAAAAAAGATGCCGGTAATTATCATCCTGATGAAACATTGTTGCCTTTTCTTATTGTTTAGTAATTTTAGCACAGAATTTAAATGAATTTTCTCACCAGTAAAACTATAAAGTGGGAGCCCATCCGAGGAATAACCAACAAAATTCCCTTTCTGGCTTAGGGAAGTTGGTTTTGATAATATAAAAGATGCTGTAATGAAAAGAATGAACATCTGTTTATTTCAATAAACAACAGTAATTTCGAGACCCCTAATTTACTCATTATGTTAAACTTACACCAAATAAATAATAAGGCACTAATAACAACCCCTCCCGACAAGACATGCTCATGTGTCCTAGCTTCCGCCCTTTGCTGATGAATCTGCGATATAGCGACGGCGGCAGGGTGTTGCCAGTGATAAGCCAGGAACACGGCAAATAGGGAAACTGTGGCGTACGATATTTGGCAAGACTTCCAGTTGAATTGTTTTGCTGAAACCGAATGAAGACTTTGTTTCTAACATTACATGTTGCGAAATGATGTTTAAACTGTTCTGAATTGTACTTACATGAGAAAAAGGACTCTACATAAAAATTGAAAACAAAAGATGCCATGACAACGAGAGTAAATGGCATGATAAAAGAAAAAATACTCGCTCCGCTGGATCTGAAATGAAAACAATACACAGTTGATTGGGAGTAGTGAGGTATTTATAAAAGAATTATCGACAAAGAGATCAACTCACCCAGAGATATGAATCATTAAGACCCAGGGAGTTAAAAGTACCACAGTAGCCACAGTTGATAAAGCTTGAAGTCTCTTTGCACCGTTTATATCCGAAGAAAGCTTTTTACCCATAACGCTGTGTGCAACCTGAGAGGCAAATTCATAATCATTTATGTTGGTAATTTTATGTTTTCGAATTATCGTGTCTCACCTTTAAGAATAGCGTAATCAAAAGAAGTAGAATGCCTCCTTTGTGGTCTGCTACACCAAGTATTGATATGAACCAATACACAGCATGTGAGACTGTTCCCGCATGTTGTCCTTCAGCTAGAGATTTTCAAGAGGGGGTTAAACTTTGGAATCAGCTGCTTGAGTGACAATTAAACAAAATTTGGCACTTCTCTGTCATGTCTGATACAGCAACTTTTGTATACTTATACTGTTTAACGATACTTCAATAATAAGCAATTTTTAAACTAATTATTAATCTTATTTATAGGGAATTCGTAGAGGATGATAGCTACCTTCGCATGCCTTCTCACAAGCCCCAATGTTGGTATAAAATAAATGGGGGGAAATATGGTCATCATGTAAAATACTCACGCTGATCTGATATCTGTGACATCATGTCATCATTGTCAAAGAGCAAAAGGCATATTATTGCACCCATGAATAGTATAGCGCCACGAGTCTGGTAAGTTCAACAATTTAATTGAAATTTCATTAAAATTATATTGTAAATGGAAATAAAGTTGGTACTAGTCTAGTAGATTTGACCCTCCGGAAGGCTGTTAGTGTGAACCTGCTCCAACATAACGTAACAGGGGTACCACACTACTATACTAGTACCATAAAGTCTTTCTCACCTTGGAATGATTTCCAGATGGAGAAAATATTCCCGTTAACATTGCTAGAACAACAGTTTCACTGTGTTCAAAGACAAGTATTGTTCTGCAATACACAAATGTACACAAGTCAAAATAGCTCTCATAACCTTCTATATGCCATAAATTAAATACACACAAGATACCTTAATGGGCCACAGAGTGTGAGACCAAAAAACCAGAGCAAGTCAATGACAACGCCGAACACTGTATAGCGGATGACTTGGATCCACTAGAAATTGAAAGAAAAAGAAATATAACTGCTTCATTCAAGGCAGGAGTCTCCGAATAGCCAACTATAGCCAGCTGCAATATTTTATCTAGCCTGCTATTACATGAAATATACATTGTATAAAATATAAAGTGATGAACTGGGTGACATTGTTGGTTTATTAGTTAAACCATAGCATTTAGAGCTATGTGTTCAGTCAACAATGTGGACCACGTGACTCAAGGTTTATTAAACAACACAATAAGGACAGTGTACCTGTTGTTTACTAATTCTTTTTCCAGAGGAAATGGGCTTGTGCACCACTGTGTATACAACCGAGGACCTTGAAATGAGAAAGTACATTGATGAAGCATCTATGGTTGTGTTCGTGTCATCAAAAAACATATTTCTTAAATAATTCTGACCATGCTTTCAGGAAAAAGAGAAAAGTGACGATGTGAATCACTTTGAGCAAATCGTAACTCTCGAAAAGTCCGAAACATCGAATAACTTTTGCCGCAATCAATATGAGGCCATGCTTTCCAAGACTGAACGTAGAAAAACTTCAGTAACTATCATAACACGTTAGTAAACTAAATCCCCATCGGTTGATGCCAAAATACCTTTCGGTAGCTGCTATTTTTATGCAGCCCAAGCCTTTGTTATCATCCATGATTATTGGTTTCCAAGAATACTAGCACATGAAGAGGTCTAATTCAATATTTCATGTGTTCCTTTACTTTAGTAGGCAATTAGGAACGATGTTGTCATCGTACTAGTGAAGCAGCATATTTTAAAACGGTAATCTTATAATATTTAGTGATAAAAATATTCCAAATGTTTATCATGGGATAAGTTTATAGTGAAAAAAATCAGTCAGGTATTCGCTACAGCGAAAAGTAAACTCCTTCCGCTCAGATAGGCCAGAAATTTCGAGTGATATGCCAATAGATTCTAGATCACAGGAGATTCTGCTTCTATTAACAGATCGAGCCTGTGCTACATTAATGATGTTAATTATCAGTGAATTCGATTTCGAAATGAAATTTAGCTAGAGTAAACAAATTTCCTATCTTGCTCACAGGAACCATTACTAGCGGTCAAAGGTTAAAGTGCATCAGCGGATAAACGTGTTACCTGTTGTGATTACTCAAGCGTAAAAGGCTACGTACACAATTAATTGTAGCGGTCGTGCTGTGTGTCAATACAATACAGGTAGCTTCGGGTTTGTAAAGTTATATTGTTTCTTAGGTGCTATGTGGCCATGTGGAGATGGCAACTCACTGGTATATAGTGGGGAATATATCATGCGTTATAAGAGGCCTGACCAGTAAAATGTCGTGCGATTATTGTCGGCTTATTATTTGACGGCGTAGTTGTTGGTCTGAAACATGAGAAACCCATCCCGATTTTCTCTGATTGTCTAAAGAAACTGTTTAACGGGATTTCGGTGAAGGCCCGATACTTTGGGCCACAGGGACTTGTCCTGTATTTGGGGTGGAACTGGTAGAATTTCATATTTCTCGCTACGTAACAATTTTCGAAATTTCTTGCAATCTTGATTGCTTAGAGTGGATAAAACGGAAGATATGATGATTTTGTTTCAGGCAAGAAATCGTGTGTGATAACTTTACGATGTGTAAATTGCTATTATTCCATTCAGATATGATAATTGTTGTTTATATTGAATTATTGTAATGGTTTTTTCTATTGCGTGGTGCTGGTTCTGCACAATCCTTCTGTTTGTAAGTATCATACCTCACTCTGATGCTAAATCAAAACCTGTTACAGCAAGTGTAGCAGCCAAATGGAAATTTACTCCGTTGGCACTAGAAGCAAGGTAATAATTTTCCTGTATCAAAACTAGTCATAGAACAAATGAAGCATGATCATCAATAAATATTTTTTGTACTATCTAGTGAGTATATGGCTCAGGAAAGTACAGATGCTTTTTGGAGATTCATCGATCACATGGTCGGGAAAAATTACGCGAATTACGCCGACCTTAACCACATGATTCTTTACGAAGGGATTCTTTTATCTGCCGAGCAAACCCTACAAGTCTCTCGGATGTCATCAAAAATAAAATTGTTGAAGTTTTCTCTTTCACTTCGTGCTTTCTCTCCCAAGATTGAGATGTTCCATCAGGTTTGTACTTGGATCATAACATCATGTTTTGTTGTTCAATAATGTTTTTAAATTTTTTTGGACACCCAGTTAGCACTTGATGCTTCAGCTCCTTCATGCGATTTATTCTATGAGGTTGGCGGTCATTCGACATGTTTCTGGTCAGAGGCAAAAAAATTACTGGATGAAGGAGTTAATGTGGAGCCCATGCTATATAGTCAAGATCATGTTTATCCAGGTGTGTGACAGGGCGGGGTCAATTCAATTCCGCAAGTTATGTTATGTTAAATTATTGATATTGTGTATAATCCAGCATCCGGACCAAATCTCAATCAGACAGTCATTTTATACGGAGACTTCATGTCGCAAATCTTCCAAAACGTTCATGAGGCTCTTACAAGAATGGCTAGGAAAGGTGCAATACGTTACGTGCTACGTCATTACGTTCGCGCAAGGCCGGAGGGTTCTGTGAAGCTTTCAGGTCCTTTTACATTTCCCTTTTGAAATTTAATAAATGTGTTATAGGTTTATCATATCTAAATTTCATTGTACTTTCTCTCAGGTTATGGTGTTGAACTTGCTCTGAAGAAAACTGAATATAAAGCTGTTGATGACAGTGAGCTCACGGGTGAGTTTTATTGAGCCTGTATGTTTGATCTTCAATTTGCTAAACAAGCCTCTTGCAACAGCTGGAGATTCATCCAAGCAAGAGAGCGAAGAAGCTCAAGATGTGGAAATCGAAGGATTCGACTTCAAGACTTTGCGAAAATTGAATCCCGACCTGTCTCCAGGATTGACTACGTTCAGGAATCATCTCCAAGAAACTACAAACGAAATGAGGCCAATGAAGATTTGGCAGTTGCAGGATCTCAGTTTTCAGGTGATGGACAAGTGTTATCAAAAATATATTACGAAAACTCAGTAAACATGATCTTGCTGTTGTTTTTCTAGGCAGGAGCTAGAGTTCTAGCTTCACCCACAGAAGACCAATTAAGAGTACTCAGAGACATTAGTCAAAATTTCCCCCTAAGAGCAAGGTAATGTTGTATTTAGTATAATCAAATTTTGAGATGATGTGACTGATAAGCCTTTTTTTCCCTTTCTTCTTGGTTATTAGGTCTCTGATCAAACAGCAAGTACCGGATGAACTGAAGGCAGAAGTCCTGATGAATCAAAGGGTATTTCACCATTTCCTCTCTCCCCTATTTTTTAACTGCTGGTTTTCCTTGCTGCAGGATAACAAACTTGAAATTTTATTTTAAATTGATTAGATACAGCTGTAACTAATATGAATGAATAAGGGAGTTCATGTTACTTCATGTTTTTCTCACAGCATAGTTTTGTAAATACGGATCTTGAAGCTGGTGGTTCTGTTCTGTTAATTAACGGTATTCCCATAGAAATGGAAACGACAGACATTTACACGTGAGACCTGCCTTGCTCTTGCTTTGTGTTTATTCACTTGTCTTTTGTTAATTTGCGCTACGAGATATTAACACTTTACTTTTTTCTAACTTTTGTCATGATTGATCCAACTAACTATCGAAATAGATATTTTATCCATATCAGAGAAAAATTTGCATGTGAAGTTGTCTTGATCCACACTTGGCTTTTTTTTAACCTCATACTGGTTCATCTTTTATTTTTTGTCTACTAAATATGCATGCTGAATTCATTTGCCTCAATTTTTGATATGCTGTATAGATATGGAGAACTTGGTACAAGAAGTATTTGCCACCCGGCGCTTGTTATTTATCCATCAACGGTCTTTATATTCAACATGGTTCGGAAATATTTTCGTAAGATCGTAGTCTATACGTGCATTCAAAAATTCTCATAGTAGTATTCTTGCGATGCATGGGATCTTCACTCTTTACTTCTTGCATGCTTCTCTTATTTGGTTCACACTTACAATTTGTTTTTGTACAGTGGAATCCATGCATAGTATCCACACTAAACTTAACCACATACACGTACCATTCACAAAAATCACGTTTATTATACATGAATTCCGCTGTATCTTTATGTTATGTGGTAGAACATTAGTTTTTGGTGATCGATATGTTGAATAGTATGAGATTATTCAGTTCATTTTTAATTAAATTTTATTGTATTTTTATTAAAGGATTTTAGAAACATTGCGGTCTGAGAACAAAATCATGGACGGTCTGGCTAAACTTGATATTAAGGATGATAAAATGAAATCGTTTCTTCACTTGGAAATCAAAACTACAACAGATACCAATCTGCTTGACATACGTGATCCATCTGTAGTTGTAAGTGTTCTTCACGATTCGTATGTATCCTTCGTTAACAGAATGCAAGATTTAATTAAATATCAAATCTCTCCAGTGGCTTAATGACATAGAGAAAGACGATAAGTACAAACATTATCCGAATAACATAAGAGAGCTTCTACGACCTGCGTTCCCAGGAACTATAAGAAAATTACGTAGAAACTGGTGTCACCTGGTGCTTGTAGTCGACCCAACGTCACTAGAAATGAACCATCTTGCCAGTACGGCTGAGGCGTTATGGGCTAATGGTATTCCAATCAGAATAGGTAATATATCAAGTGAATTATTATTATGCTGACAGTTCACTTATAAATAAAGTACTCTTCCAGGAATTGTTTTTGTTGTCAACGACAACAAGGAGGTTGACGGACGCACCGATGCTGGTGTTGGCCTTCTGCGAGCTTACAACTTTGCGAGGAATGAACTTTCTGATGCAGAAGCTTTCTCTTTTCTTGCAGCGGTATGTACATAATATAAGACTCTGCCTTACCTCGTACTATGTATTGGCGAATATCTAGTATCAGTTTACTCACTTCTACAGCTCATTCTTTATTTTTAGATTTACAAATCGCTTGGAAAAGAATCTTTAACTGCAGAGCATGTCGTGCAAAGAATGCAGAAAAAGTTTCCTGGTGAAGATATGGACGAATTATTGGGAATCAAGTATGCTGTTGATTAGTGAATTTAATTAAGTTTATTGTTTAGTATCACACCAATTAAGCATTAATATTACCTTCTTCCCTCGATCTTATCATAGGTCTGACTATGACGATTACAGAAAATTGGGAAAAACCTTTTATGAACGCTCCGGACTCCACGGGGATCTTAATGTTCTCATCAACGGAGAGCTAATGGCAAGCACTGAGCTTGCCGAGGATCTGTTTGAAGAAGTAAGATATGAAGATATTTCTTATTGCTCTAGTTGATTTTAACTTATATACAACATATTAATAAAAGCATTAGTAATGCTAACTTAATGCTTAAATACAGATGAAATGCTATGATAACAAACGATTTGTTATCTTCAGCAAATATTTACTTGTCCTGGTTAAAAAGGGTAGGTGGAGATAGATGAATAAACTGAAAACTTATCGTAAGGTGCTATTAATGAAAAGCTGGCCGATCTCTGATTCAGAGTAATGCCCATAATCGTACTCAAAGCAAAACAACAAAGTCTTTTGATTTCTTCTCTAAGGCGGTAATAGAAAAATTGTTTGAAGCTACGAGGTATCTTCAACGAGCATTATACATGGGCGAAACGGACGGCAATGGGAACATCTTGGATTTCTTCATGGAAAGACCAGAAGTAGTTCCACGTTTCAATGACGTTGTTCTCAAAGATAAAGCTAGATTTATCAATTTTGAAGGAACACCTTCAGAAGGTAAATGCTTGCTCTAAAGTACTAACCCTCTTTAAGTGCAGATAAAAACTTTTTTCTGTTTGTATTTTACCGATTCAGAAGCAACTTACCGGGCTCCACTTAATTTCGAGACGCTTACACATGGAGACAAAACAGCAACGATTGCAACATATATCAAGCCATGGTAAAAAAATAGCAGATTAGTAGCTGAACACATTACTACAAACACATTACTACAGAGACTTTGATTTCATATTTTTTAACTGTTTTACAGCTATATATCAAAATCTGAATTAAAAAGTTTACGTCCTGTCACTGTATGGGTTGTTGCAGATGTTGGAACAGCGCATGGAAGAAAGTTGGTTTACAATGCTTACAAGCATGCCGTGAGTTGACAAACTTATTTTTATTCCTATGTATTCCTAACCTGACCTAGAGGGTCTATGAAAATGCGAGAAGGAGAAGAAGTACAGTAATTTTTTGTCAAATTGAATTTGTATGAAGTATTCTACTATGCAACTATGAGAGCGAATAAACTTTGTTCTGATTATAATGTATATCAGGGAGGTCATTCATTATCCTTTGAATATATAATCCCCATACTCAATCAACAACCTTATTCTCAATCAACACAGAAATCAAGCAGCCATAGTCGAGTTGCTATCATCCACAACCCAACCAACCCTGACGACTATCATAATAACGTCTTGACGAATGCGATCGAAGCAACTTTTGTAACTCAGCAAAATAACAATGCAAGAAATTTCATCACCAAATTGGTATATTTCATTTCTTTACAATAAACATATATAAGAAAACATGAATGATAGAACAATGTCTTCTAATGTCAAAAGATGAAAGAAGGTAATGCTGCAGAGATCCTGTCAGGAGAAAAAAAGGTTTCCGATTTTTATGTCGGAGGGATGGATGAAGAGAGGTTTGAGAAAGTTTTCCATGGCACCACTGAAACTGGTTTGGCTCAGGTTGGCGTTCATTCTGTGTGGGTGAGAACTGTGCTCAATCTTCAGCCTGGACAAAATGCAGTGATTGCCAATGGAAGGGTAGGTTATATAGTCTTAATATTGTCTGTTCATCTCTCTTATTATGGCAATATTATTATTATTATTATCATGGCTATTTACTAGTTATCAATGTCCTATCAATATCCATTTTTCATATCTTCATTTCAACAATAAAATTTTAGGAATTAGCAACATCTAATCTCTGTGTGTTTTTTTGCCTTTGTTAGCTCATCAGCCCTATTGACTCAACAACAGAGTTTCTTCCGGATGATTTCTTTTTGTTGGAGAATGTTGTTTATTCATCAGCCGCGCAGACAATCCAAAAAGCTCTCAAAGAAGTGGAATTATTGACGGACAATGCATCAGACGGTAAATCTATATATTTAAAGTTGTTCAAACATTCCCTTCATTTGTGACAGGACTCCTACGCTGCTAAGCCTTTTTAAGGCTCTCCCAGTGCCATGTTGCTATGCTAGTTAAATATAATTCTTCTACATCCGACTCAAATCTCTTAATCAAGTCCCATATTTATGTTGCAGACAGCGATCTCATCATGAAACTTACCGCTTTGCTATCTACGCAATCTTCGCTGGGTACAGAGCGACAAAATTTTCCTCATGCTGCATCTCAGCACAGCGTGGTGAAGGTAGAATCAAGTGATGCAGATGTGCCTTCCTTTGAGATTATTGCAGTTGTAGATCCAGCTTCAGAAGAAGCCCAGCAGATAATCCCATTAGTAATGGTAAGCTACCTATCATCAGGAGACGTCAGTCTCTTGCGACTGTTTATTGTCTGTTGTATATATATTTTTAATTTGAAAATGTTTTGTTGCATTACTATTAAAAAGCCCAGCAGATAATCCCATTAGTAATGGTAAGCTACCTATCATCAGGAGACGTCAGTCTCTTGCGACTGTTTATTGTCTGTTGTATATATATTTTTAATTTGAAAATGTTTTGTTGCATTACTATTAAAATCCTGTTGTCTGAAATCTGTTGTATATATACTTACAACATTCCAGGAATGTATTCTTTCATGGTATTATCGTGTATCTGATTGGGTTTTCAATCTCAAATTTAGGTTTTGCATGAAGTTGTCAATGCAGACATCAAAGTGTTCATGAATTGTCGTGAGAAGTTATCTGACATGCCGGTGAAGAGATTCTACAGATACGTTCTAGAACCGGAAATGAAATTTATGGTAATGTTATTTGCCATGTAGAGTTATTCAGTTCATGATTCAATTCAGTCCATTGATCAACTTATTATCCTACAGCTCACAAACGAATTGGCTGCCGGGCCACAAGCAAAATTTAATGACATGCCTAAAACTGCACTTTTGACTTTGACACTCTTTGCTCCTGAAGGATGGATGGTTGAACCGGTGCGGGCCGTTCACGATTTAGACAATATTAAGCTGGAGGAAGTTCAGTCATCCAAGGTGAAAGCGGAATACGAATTAGAATACATGTTGTTGGAAGGACATGCAATTGATATGATGACAGGTATGGTCCCATCAGGGGTAAATATTTTCAAATACCCTATAGGCCTATATAGTAAACTCCCTCCTATCAGGCACCACTGGGACTGGAGGGTGGTGGGATATCTGATCTTTATTTGTGAAACAGATAATAATTTTATCTTCTAAAAAACTTCATAAATGTATGAACTTTAATCATTGTGAATTCACAGGAACTAGACCAGGTGGTTTGCAATTCACACTAGGAACTAAAAGCAATCCGCTTAAGGTGGACACGATTGTTATGTCAAATCTTGGATATTTCCAGTTAAAGGCAAATCCAGGAGCGTGGTTCTTAAATTTGAGAGAAGGAAGGTCTAAAGATATTTATGACATAGCAGGGTCAGTACAGTTATTAATATTTTTGTCATTTGTTAAACTGTTATTGTATGATTTTAGTTTTCTGTTTTATAAATGAAATTTATCTGGTCAGCTTAGTAATGGCACACATATATTGGAATTTTTAGTCATTCAGGAACAGATTCAACAGTTGGTTCTGCCAATGTCACAATATTAATGGATACTTTTAAAAGCAAAATCATAAGCGTGAAAGTTTCAAAAAAAGCGGACAAGATGGATTTTGACCTCATGGATGAGGAAAAGAAAGGAAATGCAGAAGAATCTCCTGGAATATGGAACTCAATAGCAAAGTAAGATAAAGCTTAATGATTTCTATTTAAAATCATCCTTCATACATGTATCTATATTGTGCATCCATAAACTATAGTACATTTTTGAGATATAAATAAGGTGGATCTTGTATGTAGTATAAGTTGCAGCTCTATTCATTTGACTTATCTGCAAATTATATCTTTATTAGTACATTCACTGGTGGAAGCAAAAGTGAGACTTCTGGCAGTAACGGTAACAACACAGACGTCCTTAATATTTTCACGTTGGCTTCCGGCCATTTATATGAACGACTGATGCGCATAATGATTGTCAGTTTGTTGAGAAATACAAATGCTAAAGTGAAGTTCTGGATTCTCAAGAATTACCTATCTCCACATTTCAAGGTAATGCGTTACTTCTAAGAAAGTATTGGATTCTAAATTGTGCAAGGATGTTACATACCTGAATTCGTTTCCAGAACGTTATTCCACATATGGCCGAGCAATATGGATTCGAATATGAACTTATTCAATACAAATGGCCAAGATGGTTAAGACAACAAAAAGAAAAGCAGAGGACTATGTGGGGGTTGGTAAACTTATATGTAATTGAACATACATTATATATAGAATTTGCTAATAATCGATAGCTATAGCAATGATTTACTTTATTTGATAACTGAAGATATTCGAGATATGATTTTCACTTGAATTTCTTTGGCTCAGACCTTTTCCTGAAATATTCAAGTCCTAATTATATTTCACTATATCCAAGGTACAAGATTCTCTTTCTTGATGTTCTCTTTCCACTCGGGGTGGATAAAGTCATTTTCGTGGATGCCGATCAGATCATACGAGCCGACCTCCGTGAACTACGCGACCTGGATCTGGAAGGGAATCCTTATGGCTACACTCCGTTTTGCGACGATCGTCCAGATATGGATGGTTTCCGTTTTTGGAAGCAAGGTTACTGGAGGGGACATCTTGCTGGAAGAAAATATCATATCAGGTGAAGCGTAATTTACCAGATCTGTGTAAGTACAGTAATACAGAATTGTAAATTAAACCCTTACATTGACAGTGCTATTTATGTGATTGACCTGAATAAATTTCGTCGTGTAGCAGCAGGAGATAGACTTAGAGGTCAATATCAAGGGTTGAGCCAAGATCCAAATAGTTTAGCTAATCTGGATCAAGATCTTCCCAATAACATGATACATCAGGTATTTTATATGACCTTTATATTACATGGTATATATTGAATACTTGATACGCATTACAATAGTAATTATTGAACATCTTACAGGTGGGAATAAAATCTTTGCCTCAAGAGTGGCTGTGGTGTGAAACTTGGTGTAGTGATTCTTCAAAATCAAAAGCAAAGACAATCGATTTGGTAAGAATAGATGATAGAAAAATAGTCAAGAGTATCCTTTTAGAGAATTTAGAATGCTTGGAATTCAAATCTCACTATAATTTACCTATTGTGGATATCTACAACTAAAAGTAAGATTGTAGATTTATTTTTTGACCAGCGGTAATGGCATGTCATGGTGCCATTTTTCTTAGAGCATTAGTATGCTGAATCAATCCTGACAGATGTCATCAGCTTGGTAGATTCAAAGCTTTAGCCAAGTAATACTCACGTTTAATTTTCTATTCTAGTGTAACAATCCAAAAACAAAAGAACCAAAGCTATCTGCTGCAGTGAGGATAGCTCCTGAATGGGCTGAATATGACAATGAAATCAAAGCTTTGTTGAAGAAAATTGAAAAGGAGGAAAATTTGACCCAAACAAAGGAAGAAAAGCCGAATCAATCTGCTGACAAGGAAGAAGGTAAATCTATTTGTAGTTTGTTTATTTATTATGTGATGTAGTATCACTCTACATAAATAATAACTGTATTTATTTGCAGCAAAACATGAGGAATTGTGATGCGGAGTTTTCCTGGATTCGCATCCAATGTTGGTAGGATCTGGGTATGATTCTACAATTGTTTCTGGTACAGTGCAATACAGTAGCACATTTATTTACACTAGAAAGTTGTTATAGGTTTATTGCATTTAGTGAATTTCAATTGAGTTTTCAAATTATGGTTGATGCTTTTTAAACTATATCGAAATTAATTTATTACTGGAGCATAAGCACACCAGCTTAAAAAATAAGTTTCCTTTGATTAATAGATTAGTGTGTACACTTAACATTCCCACATATAGAATTGTATTGTCTGTCTCTAATGAGAATTTGTTCAACGAAACACGGGATGACCATAAAAAAACTCTCATGGACATGCTGTCGCGTTAGTCTATCGTTGCTATTCTTTACTATTATACTTGGTACCTTGTTTTGTGCCATATTTATGAGAGTACAACTATATATGTACCTATTCTTTACTATGCCCCATTTACAGTTTACTTTAGGAAATAATTTCAAAATTGTCTTGATAAGGTTTAAATTGATTGTTGAAGAAAGGATTGAAATAGTCAAACATTGCTTAAATGGTATGTATGTATTAATATTAGTTCATATTGGTTTATTTTAATGAGTCATCAATGTTTTCTTTTATTCCATACTAGTCTATTAGAAAACAGCACGATCGGCAGGTTATATAACCTACAAGGGGAAAGATTATATTCTTAAGGAAAAATGTTACAAATATCACAAAGGCCTAATTTAACTGACATCTAAACCCAAATAACCTCTGTAGTATTTCAGTCCTTGAATATCATTCCTAAAATGCAGTAACATAGTAGTTTTGCTATGTTTGCTATGCTAAGTTATAAAATTAGTTTTTATATGCAAAACATTAACCTGTTTACAACTGTATATGTACATGATCTATCTAACATGGAATTCTGTTTTCTCTTTATCAATTACAACTGTGAAAAACAGTGGATGGTCAAAATGTGGGGGATGTGTAATATCTCTTTTATTTGATGAGGGGGAGATTGATCAGTTTTGCTCGTTAGTAACATTGCATGTACCAAGTCTGTGGTAAAAACCCATGGTGCACTTCATGCACTAAGGCTCACATAGAGTTGAATTACTCATTTTGTAGTAAAATATTCTTGCTTCACTTCGTTGGACTCCAGTAACAATGAATTCACTTTAATTCAATTTTTTATTTTGTGAACAGGCAGTACAAATACAATACCAATAGGTAAACTTTATAATCTCATCACAGCAACATCACAATTAAGAAACCTTGAAAAAGCATAGAAACAATTCAGGCAATATTGATATATAACTAGATTTTAAGAAAGTTATAGCTTCATATTATAAGTGCAGAGAGAACATGTATCATGTACTCAGTCAACATGGCTTTCCCAATTAGATATTTACTGATCTAACTTGTCTTCTTTCATCAGGTGGTACGAAAGCAGTTCTCGAAGAAGTCATGAATGAATTGTAAATTTCTTTATCTTGCTGATGATCCAACTCCGGCTGGTGTCTAGGAAAGGCGATAGACTCCTTGCCGGCACAGGTCATCAGTCTCAGTTTTTCCGCAGCCTCTTTACTTCCTTTGTCTTTATTTTTGTAATCAGCACAGCAAGTAGTTTCAAAATAGTGAGCATATTGTGAAGGTAATGGTTTATGCTCAGCAGCATGTCTCTTGACATCATACCTCATCTCGTTCCAGTTGCCAATAAGGGTTTTCGTACTGTAGCTACTTTCCTTTGTTGTGCTTCTCCAGCCAAACTGGGTAAATTTCAGGTTGTCATGAGTGTGGGTCCACACTTCGGCCAAACCTGAAGCCCTAATATCAGATCTGAAGGCGGGGTGTGACTCGGATTCATGTATTGCCATGTTTTAATACTAAATGATAGACAATAAAATCCTCAAGATCAATCCTGAAAATTACCAGAAGTGGCTGTAACAGAATTCTAGATATAGGTAGTTCTGGAATAGACGATTTACAAATGCCTACATAATAAACGCTGTATTTCGGATATTGACAACGTATGCTGTGTTGACGGGCTAGGGGTGCTATTAAGAATATGTAACGGGGTTAGGATTCCGGTAGGAGTGTACAATTGTTGGTTACCCTAACTTCCAGTTACGTCAAATTTATTCTTTATTTTCTCATTGTATATTAGAGCATATTCAGTACCCTAGAAACCCACTCCCTTACATTGCAGTTATATTCTCTCAGAACATTTCTCATATCGACTTTAATTACAACCCGCTCTTTAAAGCATATGAAGTTGTTATAGCAACAAATTCGCTGTAGTAAATAAACTATTGACCTTTTCTCTCTGACGCAATTGCCAGTTTGTGGTTGATTGTTATCTGAATTCACGTGCAATGCACCTTCAGTTTGGAAACTTTCCGTCTGGCAGTGGTGATGAGTTACGGAAAAGATTTTAGGTTGTGTTTGCTATCTTGTTTTATCGAGGTCGTCAAACTGAATCCTAGACCCTAATTTAATTCTTTTCTTGCCGAGTGGAAGCGGAACTAATAAGACAATCCGAGGTAATAATTAACTCATTGACCTGTTAACTAAATTTTTATTCAGTACGAAGTATGTTCAGACGCTTTATAATGATTTAAGGGTTGAGCGAAAAGGTGTCTCGGTAGATTTAGACACATTACTGTTCAGTAAAGTTGTTGAATGAAGAATATTATCGCTTGCTTGATAAAAATCGAATTATAAAACAATGTCTGGTTTTGAAGAGTCTTCTGCAGAAGGTACAAGTATTGGAGACATACTTCACCGTGCTAAAGTATCGCAACCGGAAGCTAACGATACTGCCGTGACCTCTGGAAATTCGAGTCTAGGAGCAGTTGACATCTTCGTCGTTATCCTATACTTCATCATAACGCTCGGTGTTGGATTATGGGTATGTTAATTTAACAAATACTACGACCAATCCAATTTTCCATGCTGATACGTTTGTGCATTCTGTAATTTTGTATAATTGAATTGAATTATCTTTAGGCGACATATTCTGGATCGCGAAAAAGTGTAAAAGGATATTTTTTAGCCGGTGGCTCTATGAAATGGATACCGATCGGAGCTTCGTTGTTCGCATCCAATATTGGAACTGGACATTTCATCGGTTTGGCGGGAACAGGTCAGTGATTTAAGCAGCTTTCCAGTATATTAATATGCAAAAACTAATCTTTATCATTTATATCTATACAAGGTGCTGCAAGTGGGATTGCAATAGGATCGTTTGAATGGCTAGCTCCGTACTTGCTCATTGAGCTTGGTTGGGTGTTTCTGCCTATATATATTTCATGCAAGGTGGAGTCTCCGATACCATAATATTGTGCAGATATCATAGCTCATCAGTGTGTTCTTTTTACTTCGTACAGGTATATACGATGCCCGAATACTTGCATAAAAGATTCGGCGGTCGAAGGTTACGGATTACGATGTCTATAATTGCTATGCTGCTCTACGTGTTAACCAAAATAGCGGTTGATCTTTACGCCGGAGCTTTATTTATCCAGATGGCTTTAGATATCAATTTATATATCGCAATCGGTAAATCCCTCCCCTATGTACGTAATTTTCTCCAACGAAAGGAAATTTCAACGCATTGTTTCTTTAGTGTCATTGCTCGTGGTAACAGCAATATATACCGTCCTTGGTGGCCTGAAGGCAGTGATGTTCACAGATACATTACAAACAGTCATCATGATCATTGGCGGCTTTATATTGATGATATTAAGTAAGATAAAATATTGTTCTTATTAATGACTATATCGTGCCGCATGTGGGCATCCGATAACATTACGAATTGTTTACGCCACGATAATTAATCTCTTACATTACTATTCTTTGAAAGGTTTCATAGAAATTGGCGGTTATGACCAGCTAGAGAATTTATACATGAATTCTGTGCCACAGACCACCCTAGACAGTTGGGTTACAGAAAATTCCACAGACTGCGGAAAACCAAGACCTGATTCATTCCATATATTTCGGGATCCCGTTGACTCTGATGTCCCGTGGCCGGGAATGCTAAGCGCCATATATCTGCTGGGATCCTGGTATTGGTGCACGGATCAGGTTAAATTTATTTGATTTGCTTATTTCAAAATGCATGTTCTGTACGTCGAATGACGACGTGGATTTATGCCTTTAGATTGGCGCCGTTCGCCGTTCGAGAAGATTAAAATGATAACAAACATTGTAAAATTTCAAAAGCGTTACGATTTATACACTTACGAGGGCATTAAACTTTTAATTGCATTTTAACAGGTTATAGTACAACGAACCTTGGCTTCAGCTAGCATGGTGCATGCAAAGGGAGGTTGCTTACTTGCTGGTTTTCTGAAGATTATCCCGATGTTTATAATCGTTATAACAGGTTTGCTAAGTGGAAAATATATATATTCACCTACCAAATTTTTTAATTTGGATAAGAGAACTTTTCTACTGCAACATTCGAAAAAAATGAGAAATTCACTAAAGCGCCGTGGTGTGATGTATTACAACATATCAACTGAAGCAATTTTTAATTTCCCGTTCTTCCGAAGTTTGAAAATGAACCTGCAATACTATATTTATCAATGTTTTTATTGCTGTGCGTCACTTTGTACTACCACGGTGATACGTTATCTAATTTTTAAACGTTTAAGGCATGGTCAGCAGAGTGTTATTCCCTGACGAGGTTGCTTGTGTACAGCGTGAAGAGTGTGAAAGAATTTGTCAAAATCCAGAAGGTTGTTCGAATATTGCGTATCCGAAACTCGTCCTAGAACTGTTACCTATAGGTGAGCTTATTAATTGAATTTTACCTGTCATTCTAGCATTATCTGTACTCCAATACCTGATCTAGGTCTCAAGGGAATTATGGTGGCGGCTATGCTTTCTGCTTTGATGAGTTCTCTTACATCCATATTCAACAGCACAAGTACGATCTTTACCATCGATATATGGAAACGATTCCGAAAGACGGCGACAGAGAAGGAACAATTGATTGTTGGAAAGTGAGCTTTATTTGAATAAATTAATTTAATCTATAGGAGTAAGATTATGTTTTATACACTTTTTCCAGGATTACAGTAATATTTTTGGTAGTAGTCTCAATACTATGGATTCCTGTGTTGCTTACATCGGCAGGTGGACAGCTCTTCATTTATCTTCAGTCCATACAGTCTGCACTGGGTCCCCCCATTTTTGCACTTTATTTATATGGAATATTGTGGCCAAGAATAAACGAAAAGGTATACTAGCTATTGCATTGTACAGATAACTTTAATAATCTATTAACTATCTTCAACTATTTAATACAGGGAGCATTCTGGGGACTTATATCTGGTTTTTCCGTAGGAATCATCAGACTTATCCTCGATTTTTCCTACAGAGTCCCTTCATGTGGTGAAGCTGAATACAGACCACCTATTATATACAAGTATGACTTAATGTGTAACAGGAAGAAACAATTATCTTTACATTATTCATGTTTATACATCACAGGGTCAATTACTTGTATGTCAGTCCGATTGTTTTCGCCATCTCTTCAATAGTTACAGTGGTTGTCAGCTATTTGACTGAACCGCCAAATGAACGGCAGGTATATCTTTATTCGTCACACAACCTGTAATTGATAGTTTTCGAGTTAGATTGATTTATCAAACTTCTTTCTCGGTAATTTCCCTGTAGTTGAACTTGACTACCTGGTCAAGTCTGCGAAAATATAAAAAAGGAAACATGAGAAATGAAAATGGGAAGGTCATCGATACGGAAGCAGGAAAGTCGTATACAGATGATTTGAAAGAGGAACACAGTGCAAATGGAGGTATGGGCTGTGGTATGAACTACTATACAGTATATGGAAGATATAAGTGCCCTCATTTCACTCGAAGTACATGACATTAATTTTTTGCAGAGCAACTAAAAATGGAGGATGAAAAGAAAAATGGCAATCATGAATCAATTCCACTTCAGGATATGAAAAAAGAAAACGCCAAAAGTGAATGTGGTAAATAGTACTGTAGTACATAGCAGAGTCATTGAACCAGTGCGCCACTAGATTTTGTCTGTTAGAACATTCCGAAGCATAATGTTGAAACAAATCGACTTCCTTTCGAATTCCTCATAAAACGTTCGTCGCTGACGAGGTTATTGCCACTAGTGTGAAAGTGTGGAATTCGCTAAGTGCTAAAAGCTAAATACTTAACCTTAACTTAAAAAGAGGATAACAGCTTCCATTAGTTTGCTGTGCATATAAGGCTTATATGTATAGATTCGTTATGAAATTCTACATCCAATGGTGTGCGAGTTATTAAGGGTTGTTCAACGCAGTGTCACTCACTATGGCCGACCCGAAATAGGTATTCGAGTTTTGAAATAGATTTTTTCGGGGTTAACCTGAATCAATCGACCCAATTTTTTCAGGGAATGTTAGTTTATGGATTACGTTTCATTTGTGCTAATTTTAGCGTGATTGGGTCGTTAGAAGTTCATTTATAAACGTTGATTGTACTTCGCCATCTAGCGGTTTGAAGTTTTTATTTCACTTAACTATAAATGATCCAACAGTGACATCTAGCGACTGGAATTTTTTACTTGACGTAACGCTTTTAAATGAACTGATCACGCTGATATTAGTACATTAGTACATCCGCATATAACGAGAGACTAATGTAATTGATAACCACGCATATGAAAAAAATAGAATATTCGTTTCCACATCAGAAGTCAACGATGAAAATGATATAACGACAGCTGACGAGGAAAGCCCGTTGCGTACCAATTCGGATGCTCAAGAAGTCAAAGAAGAAGGTGCGTGATATGTTATTGTAAACAGCAAATAACTAATATTAATTCCATTCTCCCACATCACTCCATCAATGTTGTTATTTGTAGGAAAACTAGATTCCCAAAAGGAACTAGAAGATGCCTCCAGTAGATCATACTTGGAGGACATTGAAGAAGATCCGCGATGGAAATTTCGACTTAACACGATCGCTATTGCATTAGCGATTTTAACCACCTTCCTCATGGGAGTTTACGCATAAAAATCCAGCTTTAACGATCTTCTCGGGATTACGCTATCTACACATTGTTACCCAAATATTCAATTCATAGTTCATCACTATACGAACTGGCTACCTAAAGCAAGGGTTCATGTTCTCTATCCCATAGTTCAAGAAGAATACCCGATTAATATTTTCTTCCCGACTTTCGAACATTCGCTGATACGAACGAAGTTGATTTCAATCCGAATTATATTTGCGTTGCAGTGAGCGACGCCCGTACAGTGCTAACATGTTTCTGCAGTTTCCAGACCCCTGTAGTTTATAGTTACGCCAACCATGCATGTAATAATGTCTTTCTACGACAAAGACTTATTTGTTCTTTTCCTGTAATCCTATGTATTCATTAAATTTGATCAGTCTGTCCCATTCTTTATCTATTTATTTTGTCCCCTGAAACTGAAGTGGTAATCCGAAATGTGTCAACTTCGTGCAGCTTCTTTGCAGACATTATATGTATTAGGTAATAATTAACAGAATGTCATTTGTTGTATGTTTACCATTCAAACGACCACGGTGGTTTGATTCTTGAAAAATCGATAATCCATTTGGCAGCGTTGCTGACAGTTTTTAAGAGCGTTATTTTTTGCCGCCGAATCTTTAGCTATGGCAGATATTGTAGAAAAAACCACAAAGACTAATTTCTATGAATCTGAAGTTAATAATACGGCTACGACTAATAATTCAACTCTCGGAACTGTCGACATAGTCATAGTTGTTATTTACTTTATTATAACACTCAGCGTTGGACTATGGGTTAGTACATTTGCGGTGATAAAGTCCTAATGATATAAGTTCTGAACACGATGTTTCATTTACTTTCAGGCTACATATTCTGGATCACGGAAAAGTATTAAAGGATATTTCCTCGCTGGCCGCTCCATGAGATGGTTGCCAGTCGGAGCTTCGCTGTTTGCATCTAATATCGGTACAGGACATTTTATTGGATTGGCTGGGACAGGTAAAGTGCTGGTTATGGTTATCAATGTCTATAGATAACAGATATAATAACATGATCCTCAATAATCTTTGTGTGTATTTTTGAAGGAGCTGCCAGTGGAATTGCAGTTGGAGGATTCGAATGGCTTGCAACGTACTTGCTTATCGAGTTGGGTTGGGTTTTCTTACCTATTTACATCTCATGCAAGGTACACTCCGTCGGTTAACTGTTACATGTTAGTTTAGAGTGTTCATGTGAAGTGGCTTATCTAGGTGTACACGATGCCGGAATATTTATACAAAAGATATGGTGGAACAAGAATACGAGTGACGGTTTCAATCATATCTATGATGCTATACGTATTAACAAAAATAGCGGTCGATCTCTACTCCGGTGCACTCTTCATACAGATGGCGCTGGATATTAATCTCTATATTTCAGTAGGTAAAGTGAACGTACGTTTTCTAATAAACAAATTAATTATAGTATAGGCGGAGTGTCGACATGTCTTCCCTCAGCACTGGAAGACACCCTCAGTATCGAAACAACATAGAAATAGAGCAATAGTTGTTCACCCCTTTGATACATAAATATTACTTTTATTCTGCATCCTTCTTGTCTGATTCTGATTCTGTTACCAAACGTTATAAATAAGGAATCTGTTTATTTCCCACTGCCTTCACCTTCCTCTCCTTTCACAGTCTCCCTCCTCGTGGTGACAGCGATATACACAGTCCTCGGTGGCCTAAAGGCAGTGATCTACACAGATACGTTGCAAACAGTCGTAATGCTTATCGGTGGTGTCATTGTGATGATATTAAGTAAGTTGCCTAACACGACATTGCCTGTATATCAACAGTTACAGCTGCGATTATGTTTCAGGCTTCATAAGAATTGGTGGATACAATGAATTAGAAAATCTGTACATGAACGCCGTACCACAGACTACAATCAACAGCTGGGCTAGTGGAAATTTTACAGAGTGTGGTAAACCGAGGCCCGATTCCTTTCATATGATACGCGATCCTGTCGATTCTGACCTGCCTTGGCCGGGGATGTTAATTGGAATGTTTTTGCTCGGATCCTGGTACTGGTGTACCGATCAGGTAAGTCGAGGCGGGTTAATTGTATCTTCTTCCCTAAATAAATACAAATTATGTTGCGTTCAATGATGCTTATACATTTATGGTTAATTCACTCATATAAGTAGTAGGTAAAGCATCAACCGATGAACCAGGAACGTATTTCACTCCTAAGAAAGATATTTATTTTCGAAGAGGAGGCTTAATAACCCGAAAGTACTTACGAGACATCCTTTTTTATTAGGTTATAGTTCAACGAACTTTGGCTGCTGCTAGCATGGAAGATGCCAAGGGAGGATGCTTACTTGCGGGATTTCTCAAGATATTGCCGATGTACTTCATTGTTATGACAGGTTCAATATCGTTCCTTAATAGCATTGTACTTTCGCTCTAATAGCACACTTCAACTTCACTCATAATTTCTGTTTCATCTTTCATCAGGTATGGTAAGTAGAATTTTATTCCCTAACGAGGTTGCATGCGTCGAGCGTGAAGAATGTGAAAAAATTTGTAAAAATCCGGAAGGTTGTTCGAACATTGCATATCCCAAACTCGTATTAGAAGTCTTACCTGTAGGTAAGTCCCCATTCTATTTCGTTTAACCTTATACCATCTAAACTGAATGGTTATTCAGGGCTTAAAGGAATCATGGTGGCTGCTATGCTTTCTGCACTGATGAGTTCACTCACATCCATATTCAACAGCACAAGTACGATATTCACAATCGATATATGGAAACGAATCCGCAAGGAGGCGACAGAGAAAGAGCAATTGATTGTTGGAAAGTAGGTGTTCGACATTTACCTACGCAATTTAGTATTATTCAAAATGCAACAATCTTCAGTAATCTGTTTAATTCCAGAATTACAGTCATATTGCTCGTCGTTATCTCAATTCTGTGGATACCCGTGTTGCTCTCGTCAGCAGGCGGACAGTTGTTCGTGTATCTTAATTCAATACTCTCAGCTCTGGGTCCTGCAATATTCGGGTTGTTCTTTTACGGGATATTCTGGCCAAGAATAAACGAAAAGGTATAATGTCGTGTTATCACTCAATACACATAAATGTTTGATATTTTTCAGCTACTTTGTTTTATTCGCGGCATAGGGAGCATTCTGGGGCCTTCTGACTGGACTCTTTATCGGATTCACACGGCTGGTTTTGGATTTCTATTTCAAACCTCCGGCTTGCGGTGAACCTGAATACAGACCACCTATACTATATAAGTAAGATCTTGCATCAGATGCTTAATACGTTTTGCAGTCCGGTTAATAATGAATGCAAGCACTGAATGTACTAAATCATCCTTCATTTCTCGAAGGGTTAATTTCTTGTACATGAATCCAATCGTATTTGCCTCATCTTCGATAGTCACAATAATCGTCAGCTACTTGTCCGAACCACCAAAGGGAAAATTGGTATTTAATTTCTCATTATTTCTTGTGTATGTCTGTTGGGATGACTGTAATGCAGAATTTTTTTTCTTAATCCAAGTTAAACGAAACAACTTGGCGGGGTTTACGAAGAGCGCAGAATAAAAGTGTGAAGCAACAAAACGGAAAGGAACCGGAGGTCGAATCAGGGCATTCATCTTCATCTAGAAAGAGCTTAACAGATGGTATATTACTTATTATTATAGCAAAGCCGATTCGGGAAATTATGCGGATATGTAGAACTGTATACACGTAATCAAAAATCTGCCGTTTTCCCTTTTTCCTACAATACATTGCTTAAAAAATATGCCCCTAATTATGCTAGCGGAAGTACCTGAAGAAAATCGAAGTGTTGATGAAACCATTCATCTTGGAAATGTGATGTTAGGGATATTTTGAGAGCATTGATTATTCTTGTTTTCAGGTGTCAGGAGCGATAACAGTATAACTATAGCTGAGGAAGAAAATCCATTGCATAACGACTCAGTCGGTGCAGCGGACAAAGAGATTGAAGGTAAGTTGTAGTACGGAGTATGTATGGAGGGATTGGAAATACTGTAAGGTGAGCCAGTATTCTTGTAGTCTCATACAAGAACAGCGAATTAGGTATTTATTAAATTCTATCCATTTATTATTGTAGGTAAATGTGGTGAAAATGTATTTATTTTAATTTGAATAATTTGAAAAATACTTTATGGTCACCATAGCCTATTTCGAAACTGGAAAGAGTATATTTTTCTGTATTTACAGAAAAGTCTGAACAAAGCACGTTCGGTGAAATCAATAAGGTTGGAGTTAAACAATCACAAAGTACGGTAAATGGCAGTGAAAACCCAAACATGAATATTCTGCTTAATTCTGTGGCCATGGGATTGGCAATTTTGACAACCTTTTTATTAGGTGTCTATGCTTAAGTGTCTACCGTAATGCTGTTGTATTGAATTGGGCGTAATCAATATGTCCGAAAATATACCGTATTACCATTGTTATGGGCAGATTCGGGTGTCAGCAATAATTCACGTGAGACCTGAGAAAATCAATATGGTCGATTTTGCTGAACAGGTAATTAGAATATTTGCATAATCCCCACGCTATCAGTGTTCGCAAGTACTGATTTTTTGCCAATGTGTTCAGTAGATTATTAGCAGTAGCACGAATTAGCAGAGAGGGGCTAAAGTCAATAACAATCGCACCGCCAATTTGTTTCATTACCGAGGAAATTTCCTCGGTCAGCGGGGTATTTTTTTCTCTCTAGGCCTCTAGGGACTCAACTAATTTCAACGGAACTCTTTTATCGTTTCCTCTCCAGAATAATGTGCCGATAGAGCTATTATAAGGTGAATATTTTGACAGGATAATAAATCGCTAACAGCAATTTGAGATATCTGATATGGCGTTTCGAATAACAGAATTGTGAGACTGAAGGCGATTTATTCGTCCTGGAAATAAAATAAGGATATTCAGTAGAAATACAATAGCATTTCTTTTACTGTGCAAATCTAATTAAGCGTAATTCCACGGAATAGCACAGAAGTGTGATCAAGGGAGTAATGCCTTCATTAATTTAGGTCGATAACGTACAACAATTGTGACCAAGTTTGAAATTCCATTGTTTGTGAACCTAATCTCTTCAATACTGTACAGAAAAGATAGGAGTCCTTCGCGGGAAACATCTCCATTAGTAATCAATTTAACTTTCTTGCCTTAAAGCATACGCGAAGGATACAAACGGAAGTATATATTTTAATAGTCAAATACGAGTTGGATTGGGTTGAATGAGATCGTGGTTGAATAACCTGATCTGTTCATATTGTTCTAACGGAGCGGAGAGGTTAACAAACCTATAATCAGGCTATAGATTCTACATAGAGATATCTTAAAACGGTTAGTTAGTCTGTCCTTCTAAGCTCCCAATTTGTGTGACTCCAAAGCAACCTGACTGGCATGGTCCAATTAACGAAAGTGTCGGGACATCGTCTGATCATAGCATGCTGACCGTACAGTATTTCAAGCGCCACCCTGCATGACCCTTAACCTTTTTCGTTGTTGATATTCATTATATACTATCGGGGTCAAGTTAGAATCTATAATTTTATCCATTGTGGGTGAACTGACGCCAAACAGTTATTCAAACATAATCAGCTACACTAGACCGCCACAGCGTCAGCGTCACAGCTGGTAAGCCTATAATCGTTTGAGGTTACTGTAGTTCACGTAGAAAAAGAAAAAGAGCAGAAAGTGATTTCCAAATACGTTATCTCACGTCAGTCGTAGTAGGTTATTGTCTGCTGCGGAATTCACACACAGTAGTTAAAGTGTGATGTGATCGCTTGTCAGGTAAGGAAAACACGTCTTGTTTTGAGTCGAGTTGCGTGCTCCAGTTGCGTACAATAGATAGCATTTGTCACCAAGAAAAGTAAATTTATTACTAAATTGAATTGTGCGTGTGAGCAAAGCTTTTGCGCAGGTGTTGACAATGATTATTATGGAGATAGTGTTATTATTAATTTAGCTTGTTTCAAGAATAAAATTTCTAACGAGGATTCTGCGAGAGTAAATAGTTTTACCAACCCTAGGACAAAGGTGGTCTTATGTCGTGTTAGGTTAACGTGATTCACTGAATTATACCTAGTTATCAGTAACCATTATCTATCTCTCCGTGGCTGTCGTGCCCGGAGGCAATAGGCTCAGGAAAGATATATTACTAATTCACTAGTACACTACTGCACAGTTTATTTTATGTGGGCCCATGGCTTCTGTAGTGTTGTACTTTCCGTTTCTATGAAAGATAGAAATAGGTTGAATTTTCCATGATAACAGCATAGTAGCTCTCTGGCTTGCCATAGGATTAGTTCTGATGTTTATAAATAGAACATGTGATTGAAGTGTTTGTAATTACTATCGCACATGCCGCCGCCTACTATTGTTTATTTTTAGACATGGATTAATTTGGCAGTAGGCAACCATGAATAAAACGATCGGAAGGAAACTTGAATGGGTTAAATCATTCAGTCATTTCCTTTCTAATGACCTAATTGGCCTGATTCATCAACAATTTTTGTGCATTTTCCTTAATTCAAGAAAATTCCGAGAAATGTGTGTCTGCAAATTTTTGCGTAGTATTCAATTTGAAAATTTACTGAAAAGGGAATTGAAAAATCCACATGCGTAATAGACAATCTTCCAATTTGAAGAATCTAGTTTACACAGAAACTAATATACAAGGTAATTTGAGTTTGGTTAACAGGTTTAGATCGTGAATTTATAAATTCAAGATGTTTTTGTAAAGCTGAGGGTTGACCACGGACCACCTTGGATGAGGGATTGTTATAAATAAAGGTGTGTTTTTCCAGACAAATATTCTAATATATCTATGTGAGCAATACATTATGTATGTAACCCTCATAACATTTGCCAGACATGTAGTTTAACGTAATTTTGTTCCCACATAAGTGTAATCAGATTTCCACTCTTGTTTTGCTGAAGCAAATCAAATTAAAGTTGTTTGTCCGCTTGAAAACGTTCTCAGCTAAAAACTCCGAATGTGCCAGTGGCATCTATTATTCATTTGTACTAATTGATTGAATCAGTTGCAGAATTTATTTGTCCTTTTCCATGTTTTATGCGAGTGTCCCACTTTCGTTTACCTTGCATAGTGAATTTTATTCTGAGAATATTTGCAGAAAATAGTCCGATGTGTAATGTAATTCAATATCTGTCACTCATTTCTGAAATGTCTCATTGCACAGTGATAAATTAGGACCTAGGTGCTAATGTTAGAACTACTGTATCCAACTTAGCTAATCTGTAGACTGGAGAAGTACTACATGGAGGTCAACACTAAGCCTAATACTACCCTGCACGACAATGATAAGAGTTCCGGTCTCTATGGATGTTCTTCATCCAACAACTTGTCATTATCTTCAAATTCCCCTGTGCAGTGCAAGATAGACTGTCTCACAAACACTTGTGAAGTTGATGAGAGCGCTAAATGTTCAAGAGACAGAAAACTTGTGAACCACACGTCATTAGTTCCTTTAGATGTTGTTCAGTCGCCAAACTCGGTATGGTCGCCGATGTCCACCACTAAAATCGGACCTTATAAGTATGGTTGGTGGTGCCTTACACCATTCTGTCTTCAAAGAATTTTAAACAATGCCAAAGCCTTTGTTATTCTTGTAACGCTCGCCAATGTGCTTCAGGGTGTGATTGTCAACGGATTGTTGAAGGTGCAGTATACCATATTATGATTAGTTCACTACTTCTTGTATATAATCTATTAGGTAATGATGTTATTTCATAAGTTGGAAATACAGCTAGAACCTATTTCGGCTCCGAAGACTTGTGAAAAAACATGATGAATTGTTTTTTCAATTACCGTTATCATTCTTTGTCTAGGTGAACGTCACTTCAATCGAACGACGGTACAAGCTACTCAGCTCTGAGTCTGGTTTGATTATCAGCAGTTATGATATAGCCGGCTGCTTGTGCCTGTTACCGATCAGTTATATCGGTAAGGAGCATGTTTATTATTCTTTTTGCTATAACCATTCAATCATTGCTATCAGATTTCAGTGGACCACACAGTATATTCAGTTATCCTTCTTATTTTTGCTTGTCTGATTGTAATGTATTATTTAAAGATTCGTTGAATGATTAAAGAGGAACCACGCTGCTTATGAACCTGATCTAGCGTTGAATAGCAATTAGGATTGGATTTTATTTACCTACCCCAATTTTTATCAATTTTCCTGCAGGATTATTATATTATTAATAATCTTCAATTTACCTTTAATCAACATAGGGGGTAAAGGCCACAAACCCAGATGGATAAGCGTTGGAGTTTTACTGCTTGGTTTGGGTTCCCTCGTTCTTGCAATGCCAAGATTCTTGGCAGGGCCTTATCAATATGAAGATGGGTTTTCAAGCAACAACAGTCCCGAGGTAAGGCTTGTTATATTTCTTGAACTGTTTGATTCGAGCTTGATTCCCAATGTTTTTTCGATTTAGTTGAGCGATTCCGGATTGTGCAAGGAAAGGGAAAATTTCAGACTTCGTTCGAATTCTACAAATTGGACTTCGTTTGCTCATGAACTAGGTAACATATAATAGGATTCAACGTTCATGTAGTATTAGGTTTGTGCTTAGTCAAGAGGTTTTGTGGAAATAAATTGAGTAAAAAAAGAAGAACACCCTTGATTTGTTCACACTATTATAATTTACTACATTTTCCAGTCAACACATTTACATCTAGCGAAAAAAAGTCAAGCGTTTACAAGTTAACCCGTAAAATCTTACAAGATCTATTTGGTTCAAGTTATTGGTATATGAATTTTACTATGAACATTCCTGAATGTGTGTTTCAATAGCTATACCATGCATTCTTTTCACACAATCAGAAAATAACAAGCGCATCACCTACGCTATCAATATTTCATAACTCTCATTTTTGCAAGTATGCTTATGTGCAATGTTGACTGCTTAATGAGTTGGAATTGGATCACATTATTTATTCATGACTCTAATCGGTTTGATTTAGATCTTTGCGATGACAATTCACACTCAAGTGATCGTTATCTCCAGCAGATGAAATACGTTTTCATTCTTGGGCAATTTTTCAACGGAATCGGGAACACGCCTCTTGGCGTTCTAGCAGTCACGTTCATAGATGAAAGTGTTGACAAACGTGTCTATCCTATCTATATTGGTAAATATAGTATATAAGAATATGGCGTACAATATATATTATATTATATGACATGTTAGTGTATTTAACTATATTACGTCATTCAAACAGTTTGAAAATAGAATAGAAATAATACATTGGATAGGTCATGTTCGGGGCAAGTTTCAATATAATACACTCATGTCATGATACACTTATTGTGCCCCATTTTCAATCAGGTGTCCTCTGATTCGTGCAGGTTTCAAGAATCCATGAACACTTAGATCATAGCTATGTTTATTCTGTCTGAAACTTACATTTAATTTCTACTTATTTAGGTACTAGTACACATATAATTGTGGCATGAAAGATTTTTAAATTTTTTAAGGAGTTTTCACACATTAGGTATGTTTTATTACACGCAGTTGTAATTCTGTATAGTTATAAAATATACTGCTCAAAATAGAATATTTTTATCTCATATAGGAATTTATTACATGGGTGCGTTGATGGGACCGGCAATAGGCTTTGTATTCGGAGGTCAGCTGTTGACAAGTTTCACGAACCTGGGAGAATCGTAAGTTTGTTCAATTATTATTGCATTATATAAACGGTGCATAGTGTTCACATGTAATATCGCTAGTATTCCTTTGGGATTTGCATTTGTGTGGATTCTGTTGCGTTTAGCTGCATCGATAATTAAATTCTGTTGATGTGAATGATACTTTTAACAATGTTCTTATCTCTGAATCAACTCAATCCTTCTTTCTCATCGCATTAGCATACCACAGTATAGCAGTATATTGATTAACAATCAGAGACATCTATCATGTCTGCTAATAACAGATGTCTAGGATTAACATTAGGAAGACAATAAATTTGCTGACTATTGTGTAATATACTATGTTATATATTGTTCATGTCAAACCAGTGCTGCAGCGGATATTATTTTTGTTATCTTACACTTACTGATAAATGTCAGAAGTATCATGCGTATGAGTCATGCTGTGTTGTGGGATACGACAACAGTTCCCAGAACCTGTGGCAATGAGATTTCTCTGTTATTCGTGCACGCACATCGTGTTCTCTCATGAGAATCGAGGACTTTTTCAACTTTTGAATCAATAATGCACTTTCCCAATAGTCTTTATGTATATTTCAGCCTAGAATTGGATTTGGCAATGATATTTTACATTTGCAAACTAAGAAAGAAAATCTGTGTTGAACAATAATGGGTGCAAAACATTGTACTCAGATTCTTTCTTAACGAATTAAATTTTTCCAATGAGGTACTTCATTATGTAAAATTCGTGAATGTTCATATCTTTATGAGCTGGTGAAATTTCCTTCCTGGTTATGTGCGTAGAAAAATTCCTGTCTCAAAGTAGGTCACCGGAGTAATAATCCAATTAGATGGATTTTGATAGGATTATCTCTTCCTAAATAGATGTTTTAAACCTTTGAAGAAGCAAATAAAATGAGGGAAACTTACTGTCATGTTAAGAAACAAGAGATTTCCTGCTCAGCTTTGTTTATTTTTCTACTTTGTTGTCGTATTGTCACACTAATCCTGTCCCACTTCAATCATCTATGCTTATTAAAAATTGGAATTAAGTAGCAGACTTTATTTATGTTTGCATTCTATTCAGTCGGACAATTTCTCTAGTGTCGGTGTATTTATTATCAGGTAAACAAGATTACCTTGAATTCTTACATTATTCACATATTTTAGACCCAAAGATCTCACGCCCGAAAGCCCCGGGTGGGTCGGCGCTTGGTGGATTGGATTCCTAGTTGCTGGAGCTTTTACCATTCTGGTATCCTTTCCACTTTTCGGCTACCCACGAAAATTGAACTGCTATCCAAGAAAGACCAAAAGAGGAGGTTCTTGCTATTCTATGTGGTGGCGAAACCACTGCATATCTGATAGCTCACATAACATGGATGTGGTCGAAGATGGCATGTGCAACAATACATTTTATAAAACTAATGGTATATGACCTTTATAACTTGTTATGTAGTACGGGTATAGATAGGTAATTCATTGTTTTTGTCTTTGCAGACCCATCAATATGTTATAATACCCCCATTGAAGAAACTGTGCATCCATTGTTGTCTAAGTCTCACCAGCCAGCTGCTAATATTCAAAATAACAAGGAAAATTCAAACGTCAAGACTCACAATACTGCGACCGTGTTGATAGCCGGCTTTTTTAGGTATTATTAACAGTTTATTACAGTCAAGTTCATGTAATTACTATTATTTCATTTAAGCAAATTGAATGTCACATGATAATTGCTGCTCTAGTTAGTTACCTGAATTTGAAATAATTTTACTTTTTACAAACTTCCATTTAATTTCACAGTATGACTGTGGTTTTGTCGCCATTAATGCTAAAGCTTTTTAGTTGTAATTTCTCTCATAATAACATGCTACCATAATAGCTTCCTCAAGATTTTTAATTATGTGTTAGTCAAGTCAGACGGTCAATTGTCTTGTTCTTAATTCTTTCTCCCGGTAATGATCATGTCGGTTCATTTCAGTAATCACATGCGACTAAAAGCATTCGTTCAAAATGTGCTGATGCGTCTCATTTCTTGTAATTAAATTTTCTAATTATTAGACATTGATATTGTAGAAAATCTATTTATTCTTAAGTGAACTCTGGCCTGGAATGTGAAATAATGTAAATTTTTCCTCTATTAAAATCATATGTGACCACATTTCAAATTTGTATCTCCATTTCATTTGTCATAATAGAGCCTAGCACACAGGGGAACCCCGTTTAATTAGTTCTGTTATTTAACTTGCATTCTTATTCACTGGTGAAAATTTTCATAAGCCAAATTTCTCTGGATGAGGGCTTCCCATATTTTGCATGCATTGCATACCGTGCTTGATATCAATAGCTGTAATTCCATAATCTGTTTTGTTTTCCAGGGACATCTTGGCAGTCATTGTGAACAAATCATTTATATTTCTAAGTCTTTCAGCTGCTATCTACAGCACGTTAGTGTCTGGCTTTTCCACTTTTGGACCAAAATTTATTGAATCTCAGTTAGGAAAATCTGCTGCCAATGCTGCTAATTTGTTTGGTATGGCTTGCTTGGATTTAAAATTTGTTCTACAACGTACAGATGCCATTCTTAGTGCAGTACTTCCTGTTATGAATCCTCCTTTTGGTTTCGGTTTTTGCTCGGTTTCCTGTTGCTTGAATTTCCTTGAATTCGGGGAAATGGAATGACAAGTCTTTAATTTACATTGATATTTGCAGGGTACGTCTGCATACCAGCAGGTGCTGGTGGAATGCTAATTGGTGCATTCCTTATGACTGGTCTCAAAATGAATCAGCGTAGTGTCTTACAGATGTGCATTGGTGTCAGTATCGCAGGCTTGCTAGCTCAGTTCGTTCTCGTTTTGAATTGCGATGACCTCTACTTGTCTGGGGTTACTGTGCCATATGGAAATCAAAAGTAATATACCTAATAATAATAAAGTAGTACTCTGATTTTGAAATATACATATGTTACATTTTAAAACAATAAATATAGCATTATTCCTCAAAATCAATAATGCAATTTTAGACCATCGGAATCAAATGACCTTAAGATGAATATATCATCTGGTTGCAACAACGCATGTATGTGTTCCCCCATAAGCAAATTTAATCCGGTATGCGGCTCTGATGGGAACACTTATTTTTCACCTTGTCATGCTGGGTGTAAACAACAAAAGACCGGAGATAAACAGGTTAAATGAATTGAATTGCATTTAGTTCTTTCATCGTATTTTTAACTTTGTCTCATTCAAGTTATATCTGTTTTTCAGAGATTCTTCAATTGTTCTTGCATTCTTGAAGGTAATTTTTAGTAATCACCATAGTTTTATAACTGCTTGGTGATATTTTAATATTTATTTATATTAGGTCATTCTGCATCTTCCGGCAGATGTGCCATGTCGTGCCAGTGGCAAAATCTGATCCTTTTAAGCTTATTCATTGTTATTCTGAGCACATTTGTCTGCACTGTTCCAGGAGTTGATCTTTCCCTAAGGTACTTTAAGATTTATTCCTCAATCCTAAATTATTTTTATTAATATTTATTATTATGCTTTACTTTCCAGGTGTTTTCCATATCACCAACGGCCTTTGGCTATCGGGGTCCAGTGGGTTTTGATACGGACACTCGGTTCCATTCCCGGCCCGATCATTTTCGGACTCATGATCGACAGCACTTGCTTACTTTGGGGAGAAACGTCATTGTGCAGTGAAGCAAAAGGATCTTGTCTCATGTATAGGAATAGTGAATTATCCTCGAGCTTCTTAGTACTCTCAGTAATATATAAGGTAATTAATTACTACATGTTGTTGTGTTTTTTTTTTCTTTTCTCATCCCTAATAGCGCATAATAAATTAACAAAACAGGCAGCTGGAATTGTAACCTTGTGTCTCGCCCTGGTCTACATCAACCAAGACACTGTGGAAAACTATGAGACCACGAAAATTACGAAAATAGTCGAACTGCCGATGTCAACCAATAATCAGCAGTCGACAAGTGGCCTCAATCAAACGTCTTCATCATAGGTCTTGTGATGTGATAATTCCTGTAATAATTAACAAGTTCAAAGACATGTTGTCACTGTAAGATCTTTAATATTTTAATTTTATGCCTAACATCATATTTCCCAACGACTTTATTTTGTTGTACTTGCTACTTGCTAGGATTTTTCAAGAAGGAATCTTACATGGGAAAGTAGCTTTGCCTATAGCTTGCAGGCAGTCTAAATTGAATGTTTGCCCTCGGATTTTTTAGTATTTCATAAGTCCATCTTATATATTGCACTACACAGTGATATTGCTATGAAAAAGGCTGAAGCATGTGCCTCTTGAAGCCTTCTATATGCTAGTTTTCATAAAAATCCAGCTTGGAAAAAGAAAGATTCCTAATTTTCCTTTGTTTTGTTCCAGTGATAAGACATTTCAACAAACTATGATAAGCAATAAACTTGTGATCTCTTATTATGAATGGGTCTGTACATTTGAAGTTGTGCTGTGCTCACCAAGTAGCTTATTTTATTTGGAGTACATATATATACTTTCTACATGTCAATTGAAGTGCATTATAATGTGTAAGTTTTCCTTTTCTCCACCCGGAGCTAATATTCTAATAACTATAAGATTCAAGCGCATATTAATGTATTATCAAGTTCATCCGTATTTGATGGAAATGCTGCATTTAAATTATTATAATAATTTAATATGCACTCTTCAAGTCCCACGATTACGACCGACCACTCTCACTCCTGGAATGGGATCTTGATATATAAAGATTTCGGGCTGGCCCGATCTTTGTTGCATGTTACACATCTTCAGCATTTGTCATCGAGTTTTTAAGCTTTTTTATTTTAAAATAGTATTTACTTTTATTATTGCTCCAAAATGACACCTTGTTCGTAATAAAATATGAAACCCGGGGACTTCTATATCATTTCTCCATTGCTGCGGCCCCTGAACACGATAGGATGATTTCTACTATTTCTTTATCGTTTATTCTTTGCTGCGGCCCATTGACACGAGAGGGTGATTTCTACTATTTCTTCATCTCAGCGGCCCATGGACACGAGAGGATGACATATTATTTTCGTCGTTATGTAGAAGTTTATCTGGGTCAGCTGCAGGTCGGTATGTCTGTCCCCGCTTCAACCACGTGGTATGCGTGGCGTGTGTTCTAATTTCTTCGCGCGTGTTTCGTGTATTCATCCGTACTAACGTCCGCCACTTCGAAATGACCAAGCTAAAAGGCTTGCTAAATTATCAGTAGATCGTATACTGTAACAACATATATATATAGTATATATAGTGGGTAAGATTCATTATTGGAGATCTTAACAAATCCGGAACTTCGTTAGGGATGTATTTACTATTGAGCTAAATAACAAGAGGAACGTATCAGCCTTTCTTTGATAGTCCTATGAGAATCTGCGGCTCTTGTAACTCTAAAATCATAGACAACTCTGCGGTGGTTGACTTTTAACCTATACTGAGGGGGTAGCTGAAATAATCGTTTTGGTTAATGCAGGTAGTCTCAGTCATAACAATTGGGAGAAATTGCATAGCATCTGCTAGTCTTCATAAACTTTCAATGTCATTTTTTTTAATACATCAAATGTAATACCTTGATAATGACATCACATAAATTTTTGCTGTTTTTTTCGTAGATTCAGCAATATTACTTTATCTTCAATGTATTAGAAAGCGTAGGTTCTTTTCTGAGAATTACCAACTTAAGAGAATAGGAGGCAAGAAAAATGGAATTAGTTAAATAAAGGTAATGGAGAACTGGAAACCTCTCAAGAAAGAAGAGCAAACTATGAAAGGTATGAACTATATAATATAACTATTAAGCAGTGAACATGCATAATTAATACTGAAGTAGAAATTGGTCCTGCCATTCGAAAATCACTTTTCAATTTCATTGCAAACACAATGAGGAATCGTTTATATATGATAAACATGGTAGCCAGTTCAGGTGAGGTTATACTAGCTTCAATATTTGCTTTAGTGATCTATTTTAGATAGGTGTGCTGTGTAATTCTGAGATAGCTCACAACACAACATTTTTAACAAATGTTATAGTTATAGTTAAAGCTTTAAAACTACTTGTTCCGAGAAAATATATTGGTCTGCTAAAATAATCTAATACTAGTAAGACATCATTGTAATGCAAAGGTGAAGTGGGTTCACGAAAGTGTGTCGGCAAACATGTTCACTTACTTTTTAAATTTTTATTTAAATATATATATACATATTTCCTTAAAATTTTAGTAAAGAGTACTTGCTGTTTGATAATATACAATGTCAAATCTACAAAATAAAAATATAATACAACAAGCAACTATGAAACATTGCACTAAAAAAATTAAAGTTTATGCAGAGATTTATCGTCTTCCTTCGTATGCAGAATTCTCTTGGTGAGCTGAGAAATATTAATATAAACATATATTCCATACATGATATCGCACCATGATTTATCAAGTAACAAAACCTGCTAAACAACACTCACCCTTATAAAAAATTGTAGGGAACATGGTATCAGGCATGAATTCTTTCAGTTTTGCGACAACGTTCACTGTGTTCACTCGGTGGCAGTCGCTGTTCCATATCTGAATAAGATCTTCTGTTTGCCGGACACTCACGCTTATGCCCATGATTTCATCAGCTTTCAAATATATGATATGTTTTTGTGAATTAAGTAATATACATGACTAGTAGATTTGCATTCCTGAAAGTTCATTCCTACCATCATCCAGAACATCAGTAAATTGTTCACCAATGCAAGCTAACAACAGGGTTTTCCATGTTGTATTCTATAAAACAAATTCATACTTTAAGATTCTGTGGTTCTACCTTTACAACAATGAAACAACAGCACTGTATGTATTCAAGAATTGTATTTTCTTAGTAATGGACTTCATTTCATGTTGTTAACTGGAGAATGAATGTCAATAGCATATTTGAAGTCACCCAGAGCAGATTGTATTTGTCTACAAATTTTCATTGACTTACCGTTGCCCATTTGTGACATTTCAATTTCCATACTCCTCCATTTTTGTTTGCTTGATCCTCCCTGAAGTAGTGAGGTTATATCATGATATTCAAGTGCTAAATGTAAGTAGTAAGCGAAAGTAGGTAGTTTTACTTACCACATGGGCTTCACATTTTTTCTCATTAAGTGGTAGCTTTGCCTAACCATGAGTGAACATGGCTCAGGGACATGGTTGTATACACCCCAGAAGCTCTGTAAAAAACACGTTATCAATAACTGGAGCCTACATAGTGCCATAGCCGTTTTGGAGACATACCTCCACAGTTGTGACTGTATAGATTTCTCGTAAATTAGCTTCATATTCTCTGGCAGTTGCTCTTGGAATTGACCTATATGAAATACATAAACTTACAGTTTTTGCTAGTGCTAGTAATAGAAAGACTATGTACATGTATGTTATTACTTATAATTAAACAGTAATGCTATATACCCATCTTAATTGAGCTTCCTACCTGTCAATCCATAGTGTCCAGGGTGTATTTAAAGGAACTCCCGACTCTTCTGTGGTTGTCAAGTCGTCGTAGGTTTGTCTCGAAAGCTTCGGTGACCCGTTAGCTACGGGAACGGGCGATAACCTAGTGGAATTTTCGTGTTGAAACTTGTTATCAAAAACCGAAATGCCGTTCGTTTCAGAGTACATAAAGCTGGCCATTTCGCATGCTCTACTTCTAAACGTAGTTTTTTTTACTTCACAAAGTATTGCTATTTAAAAAAAATTGCTTACGAGGGACCGTATAGATACGCTTTTGTTCTCAGACTAATTCAAGGAGCCATCTTGACTCGTTTGTTTACTGTTTTCGTTCAGCTAATGTTATGCAGTGACGTCAGAGTCATGATGACAAAGGTTAAAGGTGTATTTTTGCAATGCGCGTTATTGATGTTTTTTGCCAGTTAATTACTACTGGGCAACATGGATGTGTGCAATTATCCACCATTCGGTCAATCTGTATGAATTCATGGTTGCAGTTATGCTTACTTCTGTCATTCAGTGGTCGCTGAGATGTATGTTCCGAAGAAGGTTTATTCCTTTAAAGTTGTGGGTGGTTGCACATGATGTTCAATGTCATTAAAATACCATGGTGAGAAATGACCTAACCTAGTCGCTAGACTAGAATCGTGTAGGTTCTGTCCGAATGTTTGCCTTCGGTTGTTATTCTAGGTCATGTGTTCTTGTGGTTTAGCGTGGAAAGCTTATCGTTGCAATCTACTAAGAGATGTAGATTGGAAAAACTAGAATTACACGATCGTCGGTTATGCCTGGATTATAAGCATTGTACTTTTCAACATTTATTCATGGAATTGTTTTCGTTAACCTATTCTTTGTATAAAAACAATGCCAATTCTACCAGAATTCGTCCCGTAACTAGGCTACCCGAAGCCATACAAATCTTCGCCAAATAATCTTGAAAAAATCTCTTTTTCTTTACATTCCGTGCGACGAATATTCCACCGCTGTATACATTACCTACTACCCCTTACCGTTTTGCCCGGGTGAGCCTTTACGGAAAATCTCTTATAGCTGTAGAATCCTATTTTGCAAACCAGATGGCGTTAGAGCTGTCCAACGTAGGATTTTATCCCTAGTTTTCTTTGTCTACGCATTATTCTGGTGTGTACCTGTACCTCCGTGCCAAATTTAGTAATGGCGACATTGGTCAATGCAAAAGAACTTGCGCTTGATATTTGGACAATATGAAATCTTCAGGTTTCAGAAAGGTTTTCAGACTTTGCTGCTTCGGCCTGAGCTAACATGTTTCTGCATATCTAGCATAGCTACTGTATTCGAAGCTACTGATATTGCATTTATTTTCCAAAAAATGTGGAATGCATCGCATGTATATAAATTCCTTCAGGCCTACTACGATTTGCACTAATTACTAATTTCGATTTACTCTTGTCGTTATCAATACGGTCACAACAATGCAATTTTCCTGTACACTATAATAAGTTGCAATCAGATGATACGAAATGTAGTTTTAATCAATCATTTGTTATCGAATCGTCAGAAGGACGATGAGGCTGCGTTCGTTCTTGGTTGACTTGCTCATGCATGGGACCCATGATGCTGCGTTTGTTGTTCATGGCATGTTTGATGTTCATGGCTGGTATGTTCATGCATTGGACATATCAAAACTGGAACGTGGGAATGGTGGAGGACGTAGTCACTGACGCTGTGCAGCAAGGACCGCATTATACCTGATTTTATTCCACGCGAACCCATGACTATCATTTCAACTTTCTCGTCTGTTGCCATCTTGATGAGCGTGCTACCGATCGACTGGTCACTGTCGATAATTTTGACATGATGCAGAATCTAAAACGTTACAGTTTAAGATTTATAAAATGAGCGAGAACAATTTTCTTATTCTTAGGCGAAGCCCCGACGAAGCATAGCGAAATACGAAATCATTCGATGGGGATCGGTGTACGCCTTTGAGAAAAGATTCTCACCTTTTTGGCCTCTAGCATACTGGTGTATTTGTACTCCACGGTCTGCGCCTTCTTGTTATGGTCTTGCATAATTCGTTGGATTTCCTTTGCAGGATATTGAGCTCCCGCTGAAAGGAAGTTACTTTTTTAATAAGAACAATGATGTATTAATCCCTGGAAAATACGGTCTTATCCTACTAATTTTCTGCTATGCATACAAAGCACTCACAGGTCCATGATAGCGATGGCAGTTTGGGTCTATCTGGGCAGTGTACCAGTATAATTTCGTTGCCTTCTTGGTGAACATGGTCGAAGTAAACTGAAGTGTAAAGATATAATTATTGAATAAGTCTTGAACTATACAGTGTTGTATTATTGATTTAACAAATAAATGGTCCTTCTTACATTCAACCGCTTTCTCCGTTGGAACAGATGCGTCAACAGCAATCAGAATCTTGAAAGGCATAGTTCTTGAATAACTTCGGAACACTCGGAGATTCAAAATAGTTAGAAATTGTAGACCTCACTTTGTGCTAATTTTGAATGAGATATTAGATTGAAGCTAGCTCAAACATAAATATTTAATGCCCTAAGCCTCAGCCATGTTGAATATGTCTCCCTATGACTGATAGTCGATGTCGAAGTTGAACTAAACGTGCTACAAGCTTTCGAGTCATGACAGATAACATAGCCTGAGTATTGATGACCTGATATGTGTCATGTTTTAGAAATCGCAATAACGTCACATGTAAATCGAATTATAGTTTTTCGGTCCTTGTAGTCCAAGCATTCTTTCTCTCTGCTTTAGTTTTTAAAAACTGTTTCGTCGTTATACTGTTATTTAACCATTAGCTAGCTTCCGTAGGTTATACTGCTATTTAAGCACTAGCTAGCTTCCGTAGAGCGACAACTCTTTCTGTAACTTATTAGAATTTTTATTGTACCCAGTTCAGCTGGCCAACTTCTAATCAGCAAGCTGAATGAAGCATGCTATTATGCACACCCTTTCATACCTGGATCCGTTCAGTGCTAGTGGCTTTCAAAATACATTTTCACATTTTGTTGTACGACTTCATTGATTCCATTAGCGCCAAATAAACAACCACATACATATATATATATCACTAAATACATGGCTCCCGATGAACTAATTATGCAGCAAATTACGTTATTAACGTCGTTGTTATATATTTTGCTGACGACGTAATGCATTCACTTCACTATAATTGAAGCGAGCTATATTGCAATCTTGCAAAATCCTTCCTTGCATGACACTACTTTAACTAGTCTGAGAATTATGCTGCTGATACTGCACAACAACCAGTAACATAGCACAAATTTTAACAACTTCCTTTCCTGCCTTTCATGAGTAATCGCCCCAGATTGATTCTCACACTATCCGATCGACATGTCTGGACAAACAACTCGTTCATACTGCCATAGGCAAACGAGTACAAATACTATTATGTGCTGTATTGTCGGGTACCACGATGAAGACAAAAGAGTTAGCCTACGCCTATTCGACTCGCTCGAATGCACGAGTTATGCGAAGTCTTATCAAAACGTGGATGAGTGAACCCCATGTACACGGACGTATTCGTTATTGTTTCGGTATAAGCTACTACCATGGTCGGCGCTATACATGGGAGCACTCAACCACTTACAAGAGTTCATTTCTGTTAAGCTATTCTTGAAATCGTGATGACGGTATTGCGCAAACAGTACTCCCACGCGGCATCACACTGCAGAGTTCTGCATTGTATTTGGTGTTCCCTGATCAGGATATGAGTTCAAGTTATTTTGTAATTTGCCGTTCAATACGAAATTGATGCTACTGCTGCATGATTTCTACCCTTGTTTCATGGCCACTGTATATCAGCTTCTTTGGGTTAGGTATGAATTATCAATATCGTATTTTAAACATGGACGTATCACTACTGAATCTAGTTATGCCACAAACTATTTTCGGGTGTAGTGTGCTCATTTTATTATCAGTAGATTCTTGAAAAAAGACAACATTGTTCTCCTGCTAACAAATTGAAATGCTATCTCGTCCTAGCGCTTCCCGTACTCCCCGTCACCGTATACGAACTCCAGCAACGAATTTTTTTGCGTGTCGATAACGTAAAGACTACGTTCTACCGATATGGGCCTTAGACGCTTTCCAGGGTGGTTGATCGCACGTTCGGCCGTCTTGGTAACCGATGGCGCCTGCATCCATCTGTTCCATGTAACTTCTTGTTTTTGTGAAGTTCTGGCTAGTATGTATGTAGTAAAACTGCCACCGATGACATACGAACCAAACAATGCCCACAAGGAGAAATGTGACTTGGCATGTTTCAAAAATGTCCTAGCTATTTCTGCCATAATTTTTCAGTTTGATCTGTGTATGGTAAAACAAGTATATGTATGTTACAGCATTTAAAGTATTCCCCACCAAACACTTTCCCATCCGCGATAAGGGTTAGGGTTGTGTGAAGATCCCAATGTTTATCCAGTGTTTATCCATGCGGGCGAATAAATTTCGTTTCCAAAAAAAAATGTTACCGATATCCATTTTGTGGGAATCTATTCTAATGGCAAAACCCCCGACCCGTAAAGGTTTTTGGTGGCGCATGTCGCAGAATATAATATGTCGTCCATTATATTTATAGAAAATGGAAAAAAGATGATGGGTATTCCGCGAATATTGAAGTGTAAAAACGAATTTTTATTGGAATTAGATTTGAAAGTATAAAGAGCAGCATAAAAAACTTACCGTACTTGTTGTCGGGATTCTTGAGAAAAGGTAATGAATTAATTCTTTCACAGTTAATTGTGAAGGCTAGTAACTTAAAATAACTATGCTACTGCGTCTTATTGTGAAGTAACTCCTTTTTCTTGCGGTGTTAGCTGCATCTAACTAGATTAAATATGGTCATGTGTATGATGTAATAATGATATTTTTTTCTGTAGTTTCTAACTTTGTTATCGTTTCCGAAAAGCAGTTACCATACCTAGTTTCCTACGAATGGTCTAACCGTATATTGTTTTGCTCGTTTCATTTTTTCCTTAGTCAATTAGACAGTAATTAATTACCTTGCAGAACGATTCCTGGCTGAATTCGAAACTATTATACTATCAGTTGAAACACTGTCTGTGGATTATATATTCGGAAATAATTTATTAGGTTGTCGATTAATAATTCAGTTTGTTACAAATTAGATTGAAATCCGTTTTACAATCACTATCTCATCGTTTGCCGTATGATCCATCTTCGTACACGAAGTTCATCAGAGAAGACTTCTCGTCGTCCCTAATGTACAAGCTTCTCTCAACTGAAGCTGGTCTCAAGCGTTTTCCTGGGTGTGTGATGGCGTGTTGTGCGGTCTCGTCAACGGAGCTTGTGCTGGACCACCGGTTCCACGTGACTTCTTGCTTTTGTGAGCTTCTTGCAAGGATATATGTGGTGAAGCTGCCTCCGATGACGCAGGAACCAGCTAGAGCCCACAAGGAAAAATGATTTTTGGCTTGTGTGAGGAAGGTCTTTGCGAATGCTGCGATCATTCTGCTCTTTATTCTCTGTTGTATACGACGAAGACTGGAAGGTAAAAGAATAAGTTGATTAGCATTGAGCATTATTAAATTACTGGATGTTGGTTAGTCTTCACTCTGACAGTTCAGAGTTAGTTGACTCAGTCTTATCATTGTAAGAGATACTTACTGTGAAGATATTGACTGAAGATGTGATGTGGTATTCCATTCTGTCCTCCCCCTGCTTATAAATGATTTTGCTGTGATTTGTCACCTTACAGAGAAAAAATGATTCAGTTGAAAGGCATTAACATCTGTTCACACCATATTTTATCACATAATCTCATATAGTGGAAAGTGATTTCACGCATCCATTGATATATTTCAATTTATTACAATTGATTTAATTATGGATTACTTCGAGCTCTATCCTGGATTTTTAAATTCCACTTCCTTTGTTAAAATTCTAGAAATCCATACCTTCTGTTTAGGTTGCATTATCCCTACAAATGATATTGTATTTTTCTTTGGTCCTGTCGAAAAGACTCATAATTAATTAGACGTTTTGAATTTAGTAGTGTCTCACCAGAAAGACAAATCAATACGGAAACCCGGTTTGCAGTTTCCGTAAATA